>OZ024890.1:48982592-49152592 GCA_964017195.1 Siderastrea radians | reverse complement strand
CGAAAATTTCATGCCATGAGGTAATATAAAACGGATTGATCTCAAACTAACTGAGTAAAAGTTGTGTAACTTAATGGCTGACTGAGGATTACACATTGCAAGGAGGAACTTGTGGTTTTTCGCACATTCCGCCAAAGTTGCCTTTAAGTGGTCTGAACTCTTGTCCTGGGTAGCAACGCAAATGATGTTTTTTGCCCTGCCGACAGTGGTAGTATAGAAAGCAGCTGTTTGGATCTGGGTATTTGTGATTTTGTGCTCCTGAGGGACAGTTGAATGGACCTAAAGAAACCAAAGGGTGATAATGGAGTGGTTAAAAACTTCTTGAGTTTTGTTACAACCATTAAAAATTAGCTTACACAGCTCCAAGTTTCTTAACAGTTTAAGAAACTCAGTACCCTCATAGTGACCTGTTCTTTTCAGCCGTAAACGGTATGTTGAGAGGACTCAGTGTGTAACAGCATCGAGATTTTCTCGCTATTGCTTCAGTCATTGGCTCATGATTTCCGAGGGTAATTGTGACTGTTTCGAGGCTGTAAACATAATGGGATTTGCTTCTTTGATGAAGCGCAGAAATAAAGAATACTAGAAGATAAACAAGGGCCAAAAAGGAGTGGAGGAGGTTTTACTCAAAATCGTTATGGGTTGAACTATCCCTAAGTGTTGTCAGCTAAAGCCCAAGGTGGAAACTGGTAACGCAGGGTGTTACAATTCACATGATTAAAGTAGCGACCTTCAGATCGGAAGACGAGTTATGAGATTGAGCACAGCACGATTTTTCAAACTTATCGAGCATGTTCCAGATTTTTATGTCACATAACATTCTCATTCCCAGACCCCTCTTCTCTACTGTTAGCAATAGGATGGAACCGGATCTCTAGGAAAATCACTAGCAGTCAATATACATCTGCTAGGTTTAACCAGAACCTGTATGCATGCCGGCACATCCAATCAACCCGCGCCTAAGTTTCATGTTTATTGACTAGGCCCCTGTTTTCTCCAAAGGCGAATCTAACTGAAGAGTACATCAGCTTCACAGTTCAGTGCCACGTGGGAGATGTCACTGGGGAGCGTAGAAAAGTAAACGGCTTCACTTCCGGATTTCGCAAAATCCCACTCAGTGACTTCTTATGTATTGACAGCCATGCTAAACAGGCCATGTCATGTACCCAGAAAGGGAAATAAGTTAAAACAGTCAAGTCACTTGACGGTTAATCTCGTGAGAGGTCGGTTTTCCCACTGCAATAAAAGACGACCGCAACCTAGCCGAATCAGAATGGTACTTTGCTGACTGTAAAAGATCATTACATTGGTTATGCCAAAACCTGACAGATCCTCTACTTCGTAACTAACGAGACTCAGTTGAATTAGCTGTGGTGACAACAACAGCATCGCTCTGTGTTGTTTTAGTTTGCCAATAACTATAAAATCGTTATATTGGTTATGCCACCGCCCCGGGGGGTACTCCCTAAAGTGGGCTATACGGGGAGGCTCCGCCCGAAAGAGGTGCCTTTTTTAAACTCGCAGTAAAAAAAAGGGTTGGAAAAATTGCCATTTTAGTACACGAAAGGGTCACAAAATCAGCTGAAAGTGGGAGAAATTGTGGCTAAAGCGAAGAATATCAAAGGGTGCCAGATTTCGGCAGAAATGACTTCTCAACTGAATCATTATCCTTGAGGTATAAGAAGGGGGTGCAATTTCGCTCTAGGTATATGAAAGGGGTGCCATTTTGGTAAAAATCAGTATATTATAGGGTAAGGGTTTGAACTTCCGGACGGAGCCTCTCTTTTCAAAACTTTATTGAGTAGCCCCCCCCCCCAGGGGGGCTACTCAAATAGATCCTCTACTTTTAATTAACTCAAGAGACTCACTTGAATCAGCCGTGCTGACAACAATGGCATCGCTCTGTGGTCCTGCTCCACTTTTATTGTTGGCTGATACTCTGATGGTGTAGTTAGTGTACACGTGCAGCTCAGTCAAGTTCACATAGCTGGTCGCAGTGTCCACTTTCTTGGCGTGAACTTCCGCATCTGGTTCTGTTTGGTAACTAACAGTATAGCTTGTGACGTCACCGTTTTGTTGATTAGATGGAACCTCACTCCACGTGACCGTGATGCTGGTTGTGGTTTTGTTAACTGCTCGAACAGTTTGAGGAGGACTGGGGCCTGCTATATGAAGGAGGCGTTTTAATCAGTTGAGGACTGATATGACAATCTGAGGCATGCCTTAGGCTTTGTTCTAAGAACTGCTTTTCTATTGTAGATTCCACACCCAATAGACTGCAGCTAATTTTAAAAGAGGCTGTCCACATCCGCTGGGAAAACCCCACATTAAATAAGCAGCTCAAACATGCTGACTTAACTCTTTCGTTCTAATATTATGTTATTTTTCTTATACAATAGTGTCGCGTCATTTAATTTTATTTATTTATATGATTTTGTTTAATATTGTAATTTACTTTGTAATTTATACTGTTTTCTTTGCCACGTATTTAGACTCGTGCGAACAACAGTTGTTCTATGTCTCGCGCATTTAAATGTTGTACGTTAACTTTGAAATGTATCACGTTTGAAATGTTATGCCATTGCTTGTACAAAATCCAAACCGCAATTGTAAACGAATTCACAACTGATGATGTTCGTTGAACGATCGAAACATGTCTTGTGTCAAACTAAAAGTAATTGTTCATTTTTTAAAAATAGATATGAGGTTGTATACACCAGTCAAATGCACGAAAAAAAAAAGAAATCCTAAGAAAAGTCGTGAAGGTATCATTTTGTGCTGCAAAGACTTTATTTCAAAATTAGATCCATAACTTTCACTGCTTGGCTCGGTTTACCAGGAAATCACGTCTTATGAAAAATGAGCACAAAAAAATATGGATAGTTTGAACTACGGTACAAATCATGGTTTGTACAAATTTAGAGCTGTTTAAGGAGAGAGCGACTCTTGCCCCTACCCCATATTTATTTTCGCATGTTCAGAACACACTGCTGAAAATCCACAAATTCCCCAGGGAATCAAAGCCCTAGACCGAAGCCGCTTTTACAGCTATGCTTAAATTGATATCCGAAGTCGAATTTTGTTTTGATTCAGCATTTTTTAATCATTTTGTAACGTAAACCAACAGTGAATAAAAACCCAGAACTCTTACACTGAGATCAGTAAATTTGCAAATTTTTGTTGTGAGTGATAGGAGTCCATGTCCGCCATTTTCGACTAAACTGATCTGTGGCGTTTTCAGAATAAACGGAATATGTCACATCAAAAAGGGATGGTCCTAAACTCTACTTTCCCAGAACTGTTACTTACTAGTCTCTTACCAAGACATTACCAAGTTACAATTCTGTATACAAATCAGAGTGATGTCTGGATACAGAATGATTTTTCTTGAATATATACGGTCAGTTCCTCGACGAAACCTTTACTTTCGCCATAATTTATTAATAAAACGAAATAAAAGGAAGAGACTCCAAAAAGGCCAAGAATAAACCGGTATTTTTAAGAATGGTCAGGAACATTCCTGACAGAGCAAAGCGCAAACATCTTTTGATCGTCCATTTTTTCTCTGGCGAAGGTTATTCAGCTGGAAAATCTTCCCCCTTAAATTCTGTGGGTGTGTTTAACCTTAACAACTCAGCTAAATTAAGACTCCAGTTTTTTTACCAAGGGAAATTTTTACTGAAGAAATCATATTTACCTAGAGTGGTGTAACTACGGCTATATATCTTTAAAAAATGACATAGCAAAGTTACTGCCTCTTATTACAAATAAACTAGATTTTAAATATCTCAGGGATCATTGCATACAATTCGAGTTTTAACGCAGTTTGTAGGTTGAACACGTTTACCTGAAGGGCGTGGCGTTGTATTGGGTGACTTATTTTTCTTACTGCACTTCTCCTCGACATCCTTTTGAGCAAATGAAACAGATTAGAACATGACATGTGTCGCGGCATGTCTGCACGAAAAGGCAATATAATCAATTGATGAAAATAAGATGGCCGAGACTGAGGAAAACTAATGCAAAGTCAAGTTTTGTGAACACATTAAGAAAGCAAATTATACAGGAAAAAAAAAAGAAAAGAAAAAAAAAACGTAAATGGCACGAATTACTCAGTTTTTCAAACAAATGTTTTCCCATCTCTTTTTTGACAAGGAACTTGTTAATTCCTATCACCATTTATTTTTGTCTATGTTGAATATTTTACTGATTCTAATTGCAAGAGTAAAGATAATTAAAATTGTAAATAAACTGGTTTTGAGCAAAGCTTATTGATGCATAATCATTTTTCTATGATTCATAATTTTTTGCACAATTTAAGAAAATGTTCATAGCTAGATGGAAAATGTTCCTGAGAACAAGTGGACGAACAAGTTTTACATAACTAATCAAATTCAGTATTGAATATTAATTAATCCTACTTGAAAGAAAAGCTGTAATAACTTGACCAACCTCATTTACTTCTTTTATCTGTTGAAATACATAGCCCGGTGAGTAGATAAGGGATTTATCTCTGTCACACAACTCTTCAAGCCCGCGGTAGTTCAGTTCACACAGACCGTTATCTTCTTCTGATTTTCTGTAGTTGTACGAAACACATCTTGGCTCATCATGACAGACCTGAATACAACTGAGCCAGTCACTCGTGTACGTTGTGTGGAAAACATGCCCAACTAAAACATAGTTATTTTCGGTGACTGGTTGAAATGCGGTTAAATTTTTATATAGTAGAACGATGGTCAAATTGAGAAAAGCGAAGTTTTTGAACATGACCTTAAGCCTACAGCAACTTATAACTGAGATCCAGATCAGATAAGTTTGTGAATTTAAAAGAATGAAAGATGGTTTTTAATATATCTTAATGGCCATGGACAATTTTGACAAGTAATATATTAAGCGAAATTAATTCGGGTTTCCTTTTAGAGTTGTTTGTTTTTCAAGTTTTTTTGACTGCCAGCTTTCTATTAGTTTGTATTTCCTCTCGTCTATTAAAGTCACTCTTTAGAACAGACAAACTTTCCTAGTTTTTGACTGACAAACGCAAACTACATGATATAGAAAAGGACTATTGTGTTTTCATTTGTCTACTTGTCTAAGACTTGCTTTTGTGATAACTGCCTTTAATAACACTTTGAACGCTGTCATTTGAACAGAATATTTTAGCCGGTATAAAAAAAATTGCCTTCGTATGTGACATGTCAGCTGCTCGATTTTGTTTTCTGTCCGTCTCCGAAATGTTTTTAAGTGTCCTTCTTTAGTTAAAAAGACGTCATGAATTGCACGCTTAATTTTTGTTTTGGAGCAACATCTTTCTTTTAAGAAGTACCCAGTGTTGAATAGGCCATTTCCGAGTTGTCCTGTGCCTCTTTTTCAAAGCGAGGCCTGTTGAAGACTCGCTTTGAAAAAAAGGCACAAGACGACTTGAAAATGACCTATCGCCCTGGGCCTGGTTGTTCGAAGGCTAATTAGCGCCAACCCTGTGTTAAATGTTGTCCAAGGTTTCTGATTCTCTCGTTTAAAAGCATAACCGCTGCAAATTTTGCGTGACAATTTTTACACCAGCCAAAGTCAACTCAAGTAAAATTAATTTACTGGAATCCACGTCGTTATGGGTTAAAAATGAGATAAAAGTTGACGCTAATCCTGGGTTAGCGTAACCCTGCTTTGAATAACTGGGTCCTGCATTTTAGCACGACAAGTAAATTGCATCACCATTAACTCCACCACAGCATTCTTTTCGAGTGAAAAGCGGCCAATAGAGAGCAGGACAAGGATCTAGCGCGAGTTCCAAGGGCGAACAGTGTGGACTGCTGGGAAAATTCTTCTCCTTGCCCCTGCTGGATTCTTCTGCCGGGTGCTCGGGGGACTGGGGATGAAGGAGATAAATGAGGAGTGACTATTCGGCACTCAGTTGATGTATCAAGACTCTTTGTTTTTTACAAAGTTTTGCGTATGTGGTATATAATTTCTAATTTTTTTAAGTTAAACGACCTTGAAAAAGTGAAACGGGGTTTTAAGAATAGCGAAACGAAGCAGCGGCCCTATGAGCAGAAATCAAACAAATACACGGTCAACGCCAACTTAAGAAGTTAAAAAATCGTAACCCGTCTCCAGCAAGAGGCTAACCTTTATGAAGCAATTGTTTTTCCTTGTCAGAGTTCTACGTTGATCAGTACACCATTTCATTTCTCTCTAACTTAGTGACAGGTGAACCCTCATACCTATCGAACGTTGTGTAAGATTAGATAAGGTGTCTCACTATTTTGTCACAACAACGACTGAGTGCAGAAGGTCATCTCCGACTCAAATAAGAGTTTTGCCTTGATTGGCGGTTTATAAGTCACCGCAATGTAAAAAGCCGAAAGGCTTTAAATTAAAGCTAGCCTTGTCGGCACGTCACACTTCACACTTTCGCTTGCTCGCTCAAGTGCCCGGATGATTTCCACGTGCAACCACTGTACACTGCAGTATCAAAGAAAGGTAACCTTTTTCTGATCAGCATTTATTTCAATTTTTATCAGCTTTATAACAAGATCTTCCCTGAAGATTCAGCAATCTAAGGGTAACTTGGTCGCACACTGGTTGAGCTTCGATTTTTGGTTATATTAACTGACCCGCGAAATATGGGCGACAAAGTAAAAAACGGAATTTGAGAAATCTAGTCAGCCATGCGCAATATTAACAAAGTAGCTATACATTGTGTTGTTATGTATTATTGTAAGCGCTCCTTTTTTTCTATTGTAAAATCTTGTTCTAAACGTTTCAGCCTGGACAACTCGTGAATATTACCAACGTAATAAGTTCGATAAATTTCACGAACATTGGTAAATTATTCCACATACATCCTCAGAGCTGTAAACCTCCGTTCTCTTAATTTATTTCTTACCACGCTAACATTTAGTATGTCACTACTCATCTTTTCTTCATTAAATGAACTACAATAAGCTTCTTCCTTGTAATTTTCTAGCCATTTTATACAGAGCAGAACGGCTTGGAATGTATCTGGCACATATCGTTGAAGTTATCTGAAGTTTCAGCAGATTCAGTACCCACGTCACAATCTTCGTGATAAACATTTTCACCTTCAGAAATGTAGTAACGAAAACAACTGTTTGGATCTTTAAAGAAATGTGGAATTTGACTTGGGTCAGAGGGACACTGGAACACCGGCATCTACAGAAAAGCAATCAGATATTGCGCACTGTCAATACATATTTTTACGGGTGAACCGATAGATATGTCTTCGTAATGAACGCAGCCCGGGGGGAGGTTGGGGGGAGGATAGTGGACCCAGGCGTGAAAGGGGTAGGAATGCTTGTCGTCTCGCCTAGGGCGGCAAATTATGGATTTCTGGACGGATGTTTGGGACGGAGAGCCAATATTTTTAGCCATCAAGACATCCCTTAAGGTTGCACGCTCATTAAAGAACTTACGATTTATAACAATGCTTTTAGGCGCGGTTCAAACGTCGAACTTTACATGTGTCGAACCCAATTGCTATATTTGGGTCGACCTAAATAATTAAATTCGACAGTTGATTCAGACGTTGACCTTAATCAGTCGAACTTAATTCTCCAAAACAGCGCTAAACAGTCATCGGTTGCGCAGTATCGGGTCTCAAAAAGCTCAGGAAAACAATCAACAGGAAAAAACAAGCTTTCTTTTATTATAGAAATAATATTAAGATATTAGTTTGCGAATTCGTTCGTCAAATTTCGGTTAAGTACAGTTTCTATCGTTATTTGTTATATTCTGTTATTTTTAGACTAGCTGTCCACAAAAAAAGAAAAGAAAACCAAGCGAAAACAATTCCACGTTCGTGCAATCCGTTATAAAGCTACTGACTCTTGTGGACTGAGGGTTTACAGTTTGCGCAGCCCAGTTCTCTTTTCATGATCAGATGCAAGAACGTTTGATGCATGACCGGTCACGGTTTAATAGGTGACAGAGTCATGCTTATCGGTTTTAAGCCAATCAGTAGCGCTGTCATATTCAGAAATACATTAATGTAATTCATGCGTTAGGTTAGGCACATATAAAGTTCGACGTCTGAATCAAAGTCGAACTTTTGCCGTTCTATTCGACTTGCCCAGTCGAATAGAACGGGAGGGTCGACCCAAATACAAATCTGTCGAAATTAATTGATTCATACGTCGAACTTGACATGTGCCGAACCTAAAATTAACTTAAATATTACTTGGGCTTTTCTACACTGTTAAATTGGCAGCAAGAAATAAATCTTTCGATCGAGATTATGTTTATAGAGTTTTTGATGCCTAGGATAAGATCAAAACCCCCCTCTCGTCTAAGGTTAATTCACACTTAACGCCTGTCGGCCGAATGACGTCGTATAGAACCCTGAGATGATATGGGGACTCAAACACATGGAACGTAATGAGCTTTCTCATTAGTTGAACAATTCTTTTGATAGGCAGCGTATTAAAAAGGAAAGATCTTTGAGTACATGGCTCATTTTTGCTGCACTACTCCGAACTTGAAAGTAAATTGCCATGCATTGGGTAGGTTTTCCAGCATGTCCTCGGGGCAGTGCGAATAGGGAATCGTTCCAAAGCGAAGGTTAATAAATAGGCGTGAGATTTGAAACATACTGAAAAGTTTGCGGCCGTATCTTCCAGTTACAGACCATTTTTGTTCACACCGAGCCGGAGAATTTTTCGTCTCCCTAAGATAAGCTATCCCGTATAGTGTAATCGTAGGTCAACTTACCGCCTTCACTTGTCGTGACCTGAATAGGCTGACTAGCTGGTCCATCTCCTTTTGCACTCGAGGCCATTACTATGATGCTGTAGGTTGTGTACTTGTTAGTCCCGCAATATTTACGGCGCACGTTTGAACTGTTTTACTCAGCTGTTTGTCTTCCTGACTGGCGATTGGACGGTAAATCACAGTATAGTTAGTGACGTCACCATTCTGCTGATTGGCTGGAACCTCGTCCCACGTGACTCTGATGCTGGTTGTGGTTTTGTTGACTGCCCGAACATTTTGAGGAGGACTGGGACCTGAAACGAATGCTATCATGAAGGCGGTATTGCTCAACGCCACACGCAATGCTCATATACTATAGCTTTTGACGGTATATATCGCAGTATACACAAGAACATCAAATAGTAGAGACAACAACTAATATAATTTGGGGCGCATTTACTGTGAAAAACAAACAAACAAACAAACAAATAAACAAAAACAAAAAAAAACAACACACACAAAACAAAAATGAAAACAAAAAATAAGAAGTCTCACACAGCAAATTAAAGGTGTCATTTACTGCCATATTGGTTTACCACCCTGACTGAGACACTTGTTATGATCTAGTGGGAGCAGGTATCTTAAGGAGGCTCGAAAGGGGTTTTAGCCGCGTGCGCACGTAGCCCAGACACGACATAGCAAGAATGCATGCGTCAGCTGAGTGAATCCAAATTTGTACTGATAAGTCGTGCGCGCAAAATACCGGAAGTTAAATGCCGCGTAAAATTGCCGAAACCGGAAATAAAACTTGCACAAACATCTGCTTTTACCTCGAAATTTTGCTCGTGACCCATCCTGATTTTTTGCATGCATGTAACGCTAAGTGTGCCAATTCAAATAGAAGCTTTTGGAAGAAAGTTATTCAGCGGAATTTTTTGTAATTCAGAAAATCGCTTTTTCGATATAACTTAAGTTCTACTGAATAACTTTTTGCCATACCGTCAGAGAAGTTAAAGAATTTAGAGAGCTTTTTAAAAATGCAATAAAAGGGTAGGTTACCGAGTTAATTTTTCGGATAATTGGCGAAAGCTGAAATTTGGGGGTTCTTTTTGTGGACCTTTAGGGTTGTTATAGTAACGGCTTTGACATCACAACCAGCCTTAAAGTATTGCCCGACAAAAGAATTGTCATGATATTTATAGATTGCCCACATGCTCCTTTCCTCGTTTCAAAAGGTTTAAAGCATTTAAAAAACCCTTTCGAGCCACCTTCAGGGCGACATAATCATAGCGACAGACAATCATGGTCTTGAGAAAATGATCGATCATTTTCTTATGAGTATTATGATTATATCGATCACTAGCACACTTATGATTATGTTTTTAGATGTTTTCTCGTTTTCTTATGATTATGATTATACCGATCGTTAGCACATTTATGATTATGTTTTTAGATGTTCCCAACGGGCATAATCGACATAACGGCTTTATGTTAATTTGTGCTTATGTTTATGATTATGATCGTTATGTCGCTAGTAGGTATTCCACTGTGTCTCACCGTCCTGGTCTGTTGCCAAAATAATAGGTTTACTGGCAGGCCCATATCCCTTGATAGTGGAGGCTGACACTGTGATGCTATAGTTTGTATTCTTTTTCAAACTGATCATCTTCAGATAGCGCGACGAAGCTTTGGTTATCTTTATCGTTGTGTGGTTGTTTGTTGATGATTTGTATTCCACCTTGTAGGTCAGAATAGTGCCATGCCGTCTAAAACGTTGTGCTTTATCCCACATGATCACGATGCTTGTTGAAGTCTTGTTCACCACGGTGACATTTGCTGGAGAGGCCGTTGGCTCATTAATGCAAATAAAGGCATAAATTAGTTTTTTTTTCTGTATTCAAATAGCCTAAATTTGATCGTCTTGTGTTTAATTTATTATTATCAAGTTATCTTCCCTTACCCCCTACCCCTTCAAAGCAGTCAAATGCAAAAAGCTACGCCATTTCCGGCTTTTGAGAGCCTTGAAGTTTAAATCAGTTCAAACGTTTACGAGCGCGAAGTTCGTATGAAAACGATGCATAACATGCCCCGGCAAACTGAATTTCACGCCGGCAAAACTTGTGCATGGCAGTAGTTTCATTTTAAGCACGTATTCCGTTTAGTTTTGCAGTTTAAGTGAAACTTGCCACATGCATTGGACGTTATTTTCCTTTGTAAAATTATGACAGGAACTGTGCACGCGTCGTACGTTTGACAGCTGTGAAACCTGACCCTCACACTTGATAGTTATTGGTTGGTTTAAGGCGGACGTAACAGAAGGGACCCAAGCAGATGAATCTTCAGACGTTATCGGGGGGAGGGGAGGGGGGATGCCCCCCCCATAAGGTTTTTCTTAAATTTTTCCAAGACGATTTTTCATCAGCACCTACCATTTTCAGTAGCTGTGTGCATATCCCTGAGACTCATTTTGACACAAGTTTGGTGAGGATTTGTTGCTATGGTAACGAGGTGTTACGTTATAAGTAGCAGCTGGTCAACCCATTTTTGAAGAAAATGCGCGGGTTTTTTACGTTTTTAGGTGAACAACGATCACAAATTGCTGATAAAAGGCAGCAAAGTGTTTAATTATTTCAAATTCTGTATGTCTGACAAAACATTTTCAATTTCCGCCATTTTTTGATTATTTCCAATTTGGCGGATAAATCCCTAGATGGCGGCCATCTTGGGTGACGTCACAGGCCCTCAGCAGCGCTGCAAGCCATAATATATACCTTATCTTTTAGGGCACAAAACAAACTTTCAACAGCGAACACCCAAGGGAGGGTTTCCATCAACCCTCAACTTGTACCATAGGGGGGGGGGGGGGTGTGACTTTGCTTGTACCTCGGAGGGCGTACCAAGACAAAGTCACACCCTAGCCTCGCTTCCCCTTAGAGGCCATTTCACTTAGCACACAATTGTAAAGGAACTAATGGACATGATGTTAGTTACGAATCACATTTTGTTTTAAAGCTGGGAGATGGAATTCGAATTTAATTTGCAATTCTTTTCCTTTAGGGTGTAACAGAAAGAAGAACGATCACTTAACCCAGCTTAACCCTAAGATAGTGACCCTGCGTGCATTAAGGTGTTTCCTCTCACTGTTGTACTCAGTAAGCTGGTTCTTGGCAAAAGCTACCGTAGGAGAACTCTATGAGACAATTGGATTATGAAAGTTGTTCCTCAGTTCTTGAGGAGACCAGGGAAGTACAGCTTGTTCGTATGAGTGGTTGACACTCGTCGGATGGATTGATTGTAAAATACTAAAGCTCCTTCGAGAAACGTGTTTTAAAATACAAGACTTTGCATTCACCAACTGAGTTGATAAGGTAAGTAGGCCACCGTAGAGAAATTGAAAGATGACGTTTCGAGCGTTAGCTCTTCGTCAGAGCGAAATCAAGGAACAGTGGGTTGCGCTTGGTTTATATTGAGAGTGGTGGGGTTACGCTATTGGCGACCATTGGCAGGCAACGTAAAAAACAAGAATAAATTAGTTGAGGTGGAGGTGCATGCAAGGCGATCACTGAACTAGTCCTTTCACTCGCAATGCGGACAAAATGACAGGACTAATAAGCCTATCTATAAATTCACTGATCGCAAATGTTATCTATTGCGTGAAATGCTCTTTATGCAAAAAAAATATACATTGACGAAACAGGGAGTCAGGAGACTAGGCGACCGTTTCCGCGAACACCTACGAGACGTCGAAAGAAATGACAAGGACGCATCCAAACTAGTCGCCGGATATTTCAATCTCCCTGATCATTCTAGCCAACACATGACGTTCTGCGGGCTTTCCCTACACCAGGATAACACGGAAAGCCGTAAAAATCAAGAACAAAAATTTCATTTTTCCAGTTGGCACACTAAATCCTCACGGTATCAACGAACGCTTTTCGTTCAGCTAATTCATGCTTGTTTTTCACGTTGTCATGTTCCTACCAACAACTTAGCTCCACTCCAGCCGTTTTGTGCGCCCGCGTTCCGTTTCGCACACCACAGCTGGATCGCCGTTAAATCACTTTTGTTGTTGGGAAGGGGAAGAAACCGGATTTCGTTCGGACGGCTGGAAATCAAACCTAAGCCCCACCGTTCTCCATATAAACCAAGGGAAACCTACTATACCTTGATTCGCTCTGACGAAGGCCTGAAAGCTCGAAACACAGGCTGTCAATTTCTCTACGATGGCCAATTTTATGCCCTATCAACTCAGCTGTTCAGTTGATAAATCCAAAGTTTTGTGTTTCACTTCCCCACCGTCGCAGCACCACAGTTTTTTTTTAAGAAACTAAGAATCGTGATACTATAAATAACTGCCATCTCACACTGCGAAATTATTCCAACCATTTCATATTTTAATTATACTTAATCATAAACGAACTTACTGTCTTGGTCAGTTCTCATAATAACCGCCTCACTCGCTGGGCCGTCTCCTTCCGCACTGGATGCCAGTGCAAAGATTTTTTACCTTGAGTACTTTCCCAGTCCCGTTAGATTAACGCAAACAGTAGGAGCTATAACCTTTTTTACCATCAAATTGTTTTGATTCTTAGCATGGTGCAGTGGTAAGTGGTTTTATAGCTCAGAATCTGTCCGTTCCTCTGATTGGATAAAACTGCCTCCCACGTGATCGATATGCTTATGGAAGTCTTGTTGATTTCCCGAACATTTCCAGGGAGGGTCAATGGAAACTGAAATAAAGATTTAGTCTGTTTCAGTAGCGGCTCAATTTCAAGACAAGCAGTTCAGCATTAAAAGAAGAAATTTTTTTATTGTCATCGATGGCAGTTTTTATATCAGTAGCCCGCGGGTGTCAACAAAAACATTGCTGCAAACAGGACCATTGGGCTGACGTAACCACTTTCTCCACATCAAGACAACACAGAAAACTTACAAACACTGAACAAAAATTTATCTTTCTGATCAGCACTCTTAATTCCCATGGAATCAACGAACGCTGTTCTTTCAGCTCATTTACGTTTTCCCGTCACCAAGAGAGTTGCTCCTTTCGTATAAATATACACCTAGCTGCTATAACGTGGTCATACAAAAATGAAAAAGCAAAAAGCCAAGTAGGAATACCGTATTTCTCGATTAAACTCCGGGCCCACACGGTCAAATTTGAAATAAACGCCCCCGGCATTTATTCTAGGTACCGGCGTTTGTTTGAGTACTTCAGTTCAATTTATTTCTATCATTCCAACTAAAGGAACTCTGCAGAGCACCCAATCGTCCGCCTTGTTCTGAATTTTATCGACTAGAGACGAAATCGGTGACATTCTATTCATTTTTCTTATGTTGTGCTATATTTTGATAGCACTGAGTTGATATGAGTTAAATTGGCTACCGGTAAAAATATTCAAAAGCTGATGTTTTGAGCGTTAGTACTTCATCTAGGCTCGATTTCCAGCCGTTTGAGGGAATCCAGTTTCATCCGCCTCCCAACAAGGAACGCAGGCGCAGAAAACGATTGGAGCTTCATCAGAACAAATCCCTGAATGTAGTTTTCCGTGCCTAATTTATTCCTAATTTATTCCGTGCCTAATTTATTCCAGTTAGGCTTTGCCTTTGATTTACTCTGAATCTCTCTACAGTAACCATTTTGCCTTACATCAGTTAATATCCAACTAGCTTTTCACTCCCTCACCGACGAAGCACCACGTTTTCTTTGGAAACTATTTCTCGCCAGTTTTATCACTTTTAGAATGCCGGGATTTGATTAGAGTCACAAATACGGCGCAAGAGAGGATGAAGTAAGATAATTATTTGAAATTTATTATTAGTTCCCACCAATGCTGCGAAGGTTATTTTTTATCTGTTGTTCCCATGTCAACAATCTAAAATTATATGACGTCATTCTAACTGACCAGTGAGGTGTTGTCCTTAAAATAACCACCCAGTATGACAGAGAACCAAAAATAGATTTTAAATAATTTTCATCCGAATAGACCCATGTATGGAGGATTCGCTCTCTCCCTTCATCCTCTCTTGCACGGCGTTGGTTCTACGGCGACGGTTTCTCAAAAGTTTAACATGTATCGGTTGCTTTGAGCTGTAGTTTCAAGATGTCTTTTCACTTAAAAAATAATACATAAATAAATAAATATATATATATATATATATATATATATCAACTTGTCATTTGTGATTAATTTATATATATATATGTATACATATATATATATATATATTATTATTATTATTATTATTATTATTATTATTATTATTATTATTATTATGCAGTCTAACTTATAGAGTGCAGGACCACCTTTCGTAATTATAAATGACCACATCGAGAAGACTCATCTCTTTCCCTTTGGTTGACCATATAAGATAACAAAAGAAGTTTTCACATACCAGATTCACCCGCTGTCTTGTATCCCTTGTTCGCTGAACAGCAAGTGTTCAGCGCATCCTTTGAAACAAAGTTAAAAGGAAATTCAGTAAGAACCATGGGAATGTATCACAAAAGGTTCCTGTAGAACTCAAGTTGAGATCGATAATAGAAGGTTTAACTGTAATTAGATGGGAAGCCTAAAAAAAATCACACTTAGACGGGATGCAAACCCAGGAAGATTCTGCAGTTACCTTTTTTTTGTTTTTGTTTTTGTTTTTGCTTTTTACTTTGCGGGCTTTCTTTTCACAACTGCTTGAGTTGGGTTCGTAACTGCGATGGCTGTTCAGATACAGAACTGATCTTTCATCCGCACTTGTTCACATATATGATATTTTATGCATTCAAATTCATATCTGTTTATCTTCTACGGGTATATTACGAAGTCACATAAAGATTACCTCCCAGTTTGCTTGCGCAATTTGGTCATGGGTTCTAATCCAGTTCATTCCTGAATTTTTCTCAGGCTTTCATTTCGCATGTGCTTAAGTTGCTAAGTCAACGTAACTGCTATGGTCCACCAGCTATGAAATCTTTTATCCTGCGTTTACACATATTATATCTCATGTATTAAATATAAGTCGACAAAAGAGAGCTTCACCAGCAAAAATGTGGTTCCATACAATTTGAACTGAAGTTTTGTAGTTGAATAAAATTGTTTTCAATTACTTAATATTTACCAGCCGAACAATTTCATATCATAAGAGAAAAGCATGAACAATTTCCAAAATTTTTAATTGGTGAAGTACTGCGAGGGCCGTTAACGTAAGAAATATGGATTATTTTTAAGTATTAAGTTAAAACCTTTAAAAAACAACCTAAAAAATCATCTATTAGGAAACAGCTGCAATCAACAGTAACAAAACTCACTTTGCCTTGTCGTATCTGCTGAAATACATAGCACGGCGAGTAGATAAGGGATTTATCTTTGTGACACAAATCTTCAACTCCGCAGTTGTTTAACTCTTTCCCGTCAAGACTAGTATTTTCCCGACGTTAACGTCGGGAACCATTGAACCACTCCTGATGTCATCATTTTTGACGTTACCAAGTTGTTTTGATAAGCAGCTAATACAGCAAGGACAGATCCATCAATATGTGTGTCCATTTTGAATATCGACCAAATTGTGGCAGAGCTATACCAGAAAAAACGTGTCCAATTTTGGGTGCAAAGTTGGTGGTAAAATAGGCCAGGTCACCTAGTTGAACAATGTTCCATTTCCAGGTTTTTTGAAGGACTGAGGCCAAAACTTTTCCAGTGGATAGAAAGGGGATAAGGTGTAGAAGATAAAGAGAAAAGAAAGGGAGAGAAAAAGGAAAGCAAAAGAAGCGAGAAAAAAATTGGAAATGAATCGGCAAAAAAAACAAAACAAAAAAAAAACAAGTCCAAATTTTGGCTTCTACGCATGCGTGAAATCAAAATATTGTACAATTTACAACAGAAGCTGGCTCAAAATCTAGCTAAATTGTAAGAAAACGCTTTTGTAGCAAAGTTTAGCGGCATTTGGCAACATAGCACTCAAAAAACCGCTTTAACGTTAAAAAATGCGTTTTTTAAGGAAAAAAATCGGACGGGAAAGTTTTAACTCACACAGACCATTATCGTCTGCTGATTTTCTGTAGTTATAGCAGACACATCTCGGTTCGTCATGACAGATCTAAATGCAACTGAGCCAGTCACTTGTGTAGATCGTTTGAAAAATATGCCCAACTAAAGCGTGGTTGTTTTCGGTAACTACTTGAAATGCCAGAACGTTGGGTTGATACAAAACCAAAATAAATGCGAGATAAACGAGGTGCTTGAACATTGTGGATCGAAACCCAACAATATTGTGGAGGGTTGTTTTTCAGTGATCTTAGCGAATAAAAATCAACTTTGATGACCTATAGAACTCAGCTTATTAATTAACAGGTGCCGGCATGGTCTATTTGCGACGGTTGTGGTTACAGCAACGCCTTTAATCACTTTTACCATAGTTAATAAAGAATCTGGTTATGAAGCTCAGCAAAGTCCTTTGTTTTATGTTTTTGTTATCGTTTTTAGTTTTGACCGTGCACAAACAACAATAGGTTTTGAATTTTACATGAGCAACTAACCAATAAAAATGTCACAGCTAAGTTATTCAGCTATAGTGTGCCAACGTAAAACAAAAGATTGTGCACGGTCGTAGTACTTTCAACATAAATTGCAGTACCTTTGTTATGGCCTTTGAAACTTGCAAGGTTTCGTAACCAGTCCCTCGAGTAACTATGCTTTTACCTTTGTTTTAGTCTTGTTCAATGAAGCCAGACTTCACAGTAACTAGCGTTACGCAAATTAAGAGGTGTTGCCTGAAATGTAAACATGGCGGATGGCAAATGTCTAGATTTTTTGTTGTTATTTTGAGTTAAAACTTAAAATTGATTTCCTATTTCAATGCTAAATGACACTACTTTACCTGTCTGCACAGTGAAAAATGCTTCAAACACAATATTGGGCTGCAAATCATGGAGGCATAATTTCCCTAATGGGCCTAGTCTGCATCTGATATCATTTTAATAATATTCCTGTTAATGCTTGCTTTAGTTGTTGAATTTTCTTTACGTTTTGCGGAAATGGAATATATGTTGTTTTTTTAATAATAAGCCAGTGCTTTTAGAAATTGTCTTATGCATATAAATGTTTCAAGAGAGTACCAATTAACACATAAGCAAGTAAAAATTTAATTTTATTGTAATCATTTTGAACTTGAAAATGGCGTCATGACCGGACAACAAAACGTCGTTCGATTTTACGATTATTTGTACTTACTTAAATAAACAAACAAATAAATAAATAAATAATAATCAACACCCATGTATGTGTACTGGAGAATGTGCTTGAATTCACCTATTTGCGCTTAACACTCTTAGACATTCTTTGATGCATAGGAAAGGATACCACCACATGCACCGTCCACAATTTATGCATACTTACAAAGAGGTTTTATAGATCTTGTCTAACAGTATGTAGGGCGGTGAGTATTGCACTCTCAAAAAGGCATACAGACAAAAGACAGACAGGCCTCTCAATGCTTTCCATATCCTCTGCTTGAGACGCATCCTCAACATACGTGGAAAGGGAAGGCACCCAACAATAAAGTGCTTTAGAGAGCTGAAACTCCTAAATTTCTATTCCATCTGCTCAAGCAGAGACCTCTCGCACTGGCTAGGACACGTGCCCCGTAACGTACGAAGACGGCTAGACCCCTGAAAGGGGTTTCCATGTACATGCTTGTCATGGAAAAAAAGAGAGAATACTTTATTGCTCTTAACCAACTCCGATCTGACCATTTCGAAAACGCTTGAACAATCTTGACTGAGCTTTTTGCAGTCCGTACCTTGTTCCATGATGACTAGGTGATCCTGCCTTAATCCTGCTGCTTTTCAAAAAATGAACACAACACTAAGTGTCTACGGCAGGGTGAAAAAATTGGACTCTTACATTTCTCCAAAAAGAGGAAAAGATAATGGAGATTTCAAATATCTCTTTGCAATGAAAACAAAAAGCTGACACACAAAAAGGCATTTTCTCAGTTTTCTTGCCCGGGTCTTGGATTCAAAGAAAACACTTGGTTACTAATATAAGACAACATCTGAACATATGCTGGCACTATTTCTGAAGCGAATAGAGAGTTTTCCAAGCTTTGCCCACGAAATGTATGGGAGTAACGACCAGAAAAGGCAAAGGAATTCTTCATTGTGAGAAATTTAACTTAAGTTGGTAGAAATTAAACTTCATTTCGGTCAAAATGCACCTTTCCTATAGGCCATGAGAGTACGATGCTATGGCAGTAGTACAGTCACACCTGAATACATGCATGAGTTTGAAATCATTCGTGCTAATATGATTTCGGTAAAAGATCTAAAAAAAACAAACAAACAAAAAGCAAACAAACAAAAAATAAAGTTGAAACGGTAAGACAAGGGGGCTGAATACGACAAAAAAAGTGATAACATTTAATCACCACTAGCTGAATTTTTATATGCTTTTATTGAGCCATTTTTAACCTTTGCATATCTCATTGTTATTTTCACAAGATAAACTCATTATTTGCACACGCCACGTTTTCTGGCCAATCACAGACACTGTGTTTTGGGTTAAACAATAGACCTGCGGGACAGCTAAAGGTGTATAAAACACCCCCACGACATTGTATGAACTTGGAGCAATCAGCGGGGTCGGCGTGAATACCGTCACCAGCGCTTTCACAAGAAAACGAACCTGAAAAAAAGTGCATCGACATTTAGCCTTAATTGATCAAAATTCCATTACGTTTGATTATCCATTTCATCAGCATGTTCAAGATGAGTACATTTATCTCAAGTGGGTAACCCTGTCCAGACTGATATCCTCTAATTTTTCACTTAACATGACACTGCATTACGTTTCCGTACATGAGTCTCGATTCCTTTAAGCTACCAGGATGAACTGCACCAGAACATGTCCTACGACTCGTACTGTGACAAGGTCTTGGTCAGTATTATATGTAAACGAATACAGAACCACAAGAGAAAACCGGGAGGAACTTATACCGGGATAAATTTTACACCGGCTATTCACAACAGGAAGTGAACATTTACTGAGACCCTTTGGAATTTAATTATTTGTTGATTTATTGGTTTATATTTTGAAGAACAACACAACACTTTTAAGTTTCAAAGAAATGTTTCGGCATCCCTGATGCCATCCTCAGTTGAAGGAAAAAGTTGAAACAAAGCTATTTATATGCAATAGTGATTAGAATTGTAAATGAAAATGTATAAGCAAGTATGACAAGAAAAAAAGCGTGATTATGTGAAATCTAAACAAACAATTTTAAATTAACATGTTTAACCTGTTGTTTCAAAGTGGACTTTTCCCAGTGGATATGTAAGGATTCTTTGATCTTTAGTTGAAAGCTTGTAGTGGCGCAGTCTAAAATGCTGAAGCAATTGGTCGAGCACAAATCGCGGCAACTTTCAGATTGTTGCAAGTGTTTGTACGTGTGAGAGGCCCTATCCGTAGCTAAATGCTCACGTACGCGTGTTGAAAAGTGACGGGTGGTTTCACCGACGTAACAAACGTTACAGCCTGCACATGAAAATTTGTAAACAACACTCGAACAGAGATTGTTTGGGATAGGGTCCTTCGCGCTAAACAAGTTTCCGATTTTAAAAGAAGAGAAAATTAACCTAATAGCGGAGCCTGCGGGCAAAGCCCGCCAGCGAAGCTCCATTGCTAAGCAAATTTGGTAACCTATCGATCCGAGAAATTTTGGTTGTGATGTAATAGTCACGTGACCGTCCGTCCGTCCGCACAGACTCTGCGGGAGGGGGAGGGGAGTCCCAAGACAACCCGACGGGGGTAGAGAATGCCATCTTTTCTTGGCGGGAAATCGCGCAGTGCTTTTGGGCAACCGGCGTTTTTCTTGGCGGGAAATCGCATGACCATCGTCGCTTTTTCTTTAGCAAAACGATTGTACGAGAGTACTGAAGTACTTGACAAAAAAAAAACATCCAATATCTATAAATGGAAAGGAAAAGTTCAAAAGAATACTGGTAGAAGGCGAAAAGTTCAAGTTACAAGAGCTGCCTTCAAAGGACTTCATCGCTTTGTTTTCTTCACGGCGGAGAGCTAGCCCCGTTCTGAAACATAACCGAGTAAGTGAAGTTTTTTAAACGGTCTAAGGTACATGATTTTGAGTATTACGGTCAAAGAAATTACGTTTTGAAATGGGAATTTAATTTATGTCATTAGAAATTTGTCATTTATTTTTTACTTTAAAAAATTATTAGAAAACGCGCTTAGATTTGTGACAGATGTAGTCTTAAATATTTTGCCATGCTCAGCCGATTTCACTGGCGTGTGGACCGATCCACGATTTTGGAAGTGTAACGCGAATTGCATTTAAGTATAAACTTACGGGTTTTCGAATAAACTTTTTTCAAAAATGATTTCTCTGTCCATTATTTTGTGTTTGTTTTTTCATAACAGTAGGTCTAAGCACAGTCGCAAGACAACTAGCTGCACAAGCATCACTTCAGTGAGATTACGACGAATAATTGCTTTCACTTTTGACTTTCGGGTACATCTCTTTGTGCAATTGTCGATTTTCTTGTCCTAGAAGTTTTCAATAGTAATAACCGTTTAAGCGAAGTAGTTGTCGGTTTAAAGCTATTTTATCCCAAAAGCTTCTGAAAACAGTTTGTGCGTTCCTCAAAGCGGGTAACTTTAAATAGGCTTACTTCGCATCCGCAAAACGTATGCCGGCATAATTTAAAGCGAGTTTGGTGTTTGTTTATTTTTGAATCTTGATGGTCTCTACTGAGGTAGAGAACGAAATATAACAGTTATTTAAAAAACTATAAGCGAAGCAGTTGTCGGTTTAAACCTATTATATCCGAAAAGCTTCCAAAAACAATTCTGTGCATTTCTAAAAGCGCTCAAATTTCAAACAATTTGCAGCCGTAAAACTTATGCCATAGAGTTAAGCATGTTTGGTGTTCGTTTGTTTTCGATCTCGATGGTCTCAAGTTAGAGAACGAAATATAAGGGTTACTTAAGTAACTATAAGCGAAGCAGTTTTGAGTTTAAAGCTATTTTATCCGGTAAGTAATGAGCGTTCTTCAAAGCGCTCGAATTTTTTCTCGGCTGCTTAAAAAGCCTACGCGGCATTTCTTCGATAAGTTTATTACAAGTGCTTCGAAGCTGCCAAAATCCTTTCTTTCGGATAATCCCTGTAAAATGCCCGTGAAATGCCTGTATACATTTTTGACCAGACTAATAGTGGCAGTTCATGTTATTTGTTAACATTCGAATGCGATGAAGATAACCCATTTAAATTTTGTTGTTGTTGTAAATGAGCGCCGTTTGAAGTTCATTCAAGCGAACAGCCAATAATCCGAGGAGATTTGACAAGCCTTGACAGTTAACTGACAGGATATGGAAACATTGCAAAAACCAAATGAAGACGGCTCGTGAGTAAAATATGTGTTCAGTTTGATGCCCGAATAAAAAATCAAGCTGTGTTCAGCCTCTAGAATGACCTTTCGAGCTTGGTTTTACAGAACAGATCCCCAAAGTATTGGAGGACAATTCGAAACACTTTCGGGCTTTTTGAGAAACACTTTTCGGAAGCGAACGAGCCAAAAAAAAAGCCCCGAAATATGTTTCAGACCGAAAAGTTTCGGACTATTTTTGAGAAACGAACACCAATTTATTCCTTGGCGGCTCCGCTTTTAGGCTTGGCTAAATATATATATTATCAATGTTATTACAGTAGCGTTTTATCGGGTGGCGAATGCGTTTCTGAGTGACGCCACAATAATAGCCTCTACAAGGTAACTTGAAATAAAAAGTTGAGACCTTGTCAGGAACACAACCCACAGAGCAAACTTCGCTTTCGACCTTGGTTACATATTGATTAATAAACCTTTCAATAAGATGGGTAGGGAAAAGGTTCTTCTTGAGAATTTGAGTGAGGTACTTGATGTCTTTGTAAAAACCAGCCCAGGTGCTATTGATTTTGTAGGTTCTGTCAACAAGTGTCCTGATGTGACCAAGTTTGTAGGAATATGAAGTGAAACTGAAATAATTGGTAAGGAGGCCAGTGAAGGTTTTCTTACGATAAACACTAGTGATAGGGGCATGAGAACAGTTGTTGTCGATAAGGACATCTAAAAAAGGTATTCTGTGATCCGCTTCTTTCTCCATGGTGAAGCTAATGTTGGGATGTCTGGAATTTATATAATGAAAAATAATAAGGCGTCATTCTCAGAGTGAAACAAACAAAACGTGTCATCGACGTATCGACGGTAAAACAGAATTTCAGAGGCATCAAAATTATCCACATATCCACTGGGAAAAGCCCACTTTAAATCAACAGGTTATACATGTTAATTTAAAATTGTTTGTTTAGATTTCACATAATCACGCTTTTTTCTTGTCACTCTTGCTCATACATTTTCATTTACAATTCTAATCACTATTGCATATAAATAGCTTTGTTGTAACTTTTTCCTTCAACTGAGGATGGCATCAAGGATGCCGAAACATGTCTTTGAAACTTAAAAGTGTTGTGTTGTTCTTTAAAATATTAACTTGTTTCCTGCTACCAAGACCATTTATTGGTTTGTTGTTAAAAATTTGAAGAACTAATGCTCACGTTTTCCACTCAAAATCAAAATCAAAACCAACTATTCCCTTCACCTCAGCACTTACCAGTCGGCGGAGGAGGGGCCTTGGTAGTCACTGGCGGAGGAGGGGCCTGGGTTGTGACTGGCGGAGGAGATGGGGCCTGGGTTGTAACTGGGGGAGGAGGGGCCTGGGTGGGAGGCACAGTGACACCCCCAAGTTCCCTAAAGGCATACTCTGAGTACCGCTGACCACCAACGACGTTGTTTTGGTCCCAGGAAACGTCCCATAACATGATTCCACCAACACCTGGTAGATCCTTCACTGACTGAAAAATATATTTACAAGAGGAAAGCTTTAAATTAATTAACTATTCAGCTTAGTTTATAGATCTAGAGCAGTACGGAAAAGGTGAATCCGGAAAAACAACATCATGGTTTACATCACATGTGATTCCTCGTTTTTGTCGTTGGAACAGGCCATTACAAAAATTTAGGAATCGAATCGTGGACTTTTTCAAATAAGTCTCTTTAGAAGTTTGCTGTATACCATATAGAGCAATTTTGGACAGTTTTTTCTATGTACCTTATATAGGTGTAAGGTATAACTTTATTTCAACACGATAACATTGATGCACAAGAAATGCTCGTTACAAAAATGTATACGTGTATTTAAAGCTTTGAAATGAAAACTATAAAATAAATGTAATACATATGTATCTCCCCAAATACATACCCCCCTAAAAAAAGAAGTCTGATATTAAGCATAATAGAACTGCATTTACTTACGTTTCTTTTTAAATGATTTGTTTTTTACACGCAACTTAATTTTTTTAGATTTTGAAACCACTTTATAAATTTTGGGCAACTTTTGAACATTTTGTCGAGAGCTTTTCTACTTTTCCTGCAACTCGCAACACAACTTTTTGTTGTGACGCATGTTGCAAAGAGGGGTTGTTACACGTACAAATTCGTCCGCAGCTTGTCTTTGCAAAAAAAAAAAGCTTTTTGCAGAAAATATTGCCTCGTGTAACAGCGCCTTCAAACTATTTGCAATCGAAACATATTTGGCACAGATTACAAGAAGAAACTAAGAATCCGGTTAGCTATTAGAAATGCGATGTACAATTCGCCTAGCTAGATAGTTCATTGTTATGTAAGATCGGTGCCTTCCAGATACAGTTCAAGTGTAAACAGATTGTTTGTCGGCTGCAGCTCTTGTAGAAATAGCTAGAAGGCTCGATCTGTTCACAGATACATTTTTCTTACTATAATTTCTTCGAAAACAAAAGCAGATTTCCTTTTAACGATAATAGTACCTTAAAACGATATAAAGCATAATAGAACTGCATTTACTTACGTTTCTTTTTAAATGATTTGTTTTTTACAAGCAACTTAATTTTTTTAGATTTTGAAACCACTTTATAAATTTTGGGCAACTTTTGAGCATTTTGTCGAGAGCTTTTCTACTTTTCCTACAACTCGCAACACAACTTTTTGTTGTGACGCATGTTGCTAAGAGGGGTTGTTACACGTACAAATTCGTCCGCAACTTGTCTTTGCAAAAAAACAAAAAGCTTTTTGCAGAAAATATTGCCTTGTGTAACAGCGCCTTCAAACTATTTGCAATCAAAACATATTTGGCACAGATTACAAGAAGAAACTAAGAATCCAGTTAGCTATTAGAAATGCGATGTGCATTTCGCCTAGCTAGATAGTTCATTGTTGTGTAAGATCGGGGCCTTCCAGATACAGTTCAAGTGTAAACAGATTGTTTGTCGGCTGCAACTCTTGTAGAAATAGCTAGAAAGCTCGATCTGTTCACGGATATATTTTTCTTACTATAATTTCTTCGAAAACAAAAGCAGATTTCCTTTTAACGATAATAGTACCTTAAAACGAAGCTTCTAAACATTTCGGGGGACAATTTTTTGACGAATGAAGTGTTTTTTAAATGCTTGTCGGTTTCGTGGTTTCTTCCTTGAAAATGGATTTTTGACCTTTACGTAAATTGATACAACTGTCCAGCCGGTGACACAGTTAGGAAAAGGTCGCTCTTTTGTTAGTCAATCAGTTGCGAGCATGTAAGGCACCAAGGTTTTATGTTGTGATGTAAGTGAGGGACTGTATGGGCAAGAAACATCTTCAGAACCCATACCTGGTACATTCTAGTAAGCTCAGTAGGAGGCCTGTAGTATTGCGCCCCACTTGCAGCCCTGGTGGCCGCAGGGAGACCAATAAAAATCAGGGGTCCACGTGGTTTCATTCGTTCTGAAAACGCCAGCCATTTGTTTAAACTATATGTGAACCATTTTCCAGCTCCAGTGTAGCAATAGTTGTTGTAGAACTGTACGTAAAGATGATCTACTAGCTGTCCGGCGTCCTCCAAACCTATAAAGCCACGTTTCGGTGGAAGTTAATTCTTGCATTGTTGTATTTGGGACCATTGTGCATTACAGTTTGTTTAGTTTATGTTTTATTGAAATTGATCTTTAAATTTTCTTACACAATTCTTTATTTAAATTGCAATGTTTCAGTTTATTGCAGTTCACAGTTTTAACTCCCATTTTAATGTTTGGTTAGTTTGCATGATCGAATAGGAAACCGTAACCCGACATGGCTGTGGAGAAGGGCAATTATCTATTTTGAACGTGTTGTAAGTTTAATTAACTGAAAATTTGCTACTTTATTACACCATCTTATTTTCATTTTCAAAACACTCTCTCTGCCAACCCCTCCCCCCCACTCCTTCTCCCCTTCCAACACCCTACCCACGGTCAGGGAATGGGTTCTGAGGCGCACTTGATCATTTCACACCAACTAGAGGGTAATCTCGTTCCCAGATTTTCCTCGGCAATCAGTTGGCTCACAAATAATATGCTATGAAAATAACTAGTGAATAAACGTGAAAAAAAGTTTATTCACTAGTTAAAAATAAGTAAATAAATAAACGGGTTATCATTGTTGTTGTTGTTGCTGTTATTGTCATTTTAAAATTATGAAAAGTAGCTACCAGATCCAGCAGTTTCTGGTCCAAGGTAATAATCAGGATACGGGCATTGAGGTGCACCAGTGATCAGGTAACTTTTCTGTGGATCCTTGTCCATAAGCATGCGCAGTTCCCTTATGAAGTCAGGATAGTTGTCACCTCTACCACCTTCAATGTCCAGGTCGATACCGTCCATTATTGCACTGAGATGAAGAAAAAGGTGTATTTAAGGTATGGAGGTCAAATTCATTATGAAGGCTACAAAAGATTTCATAAGACAAAATAGGCAGAGTCTTTTTAAACTCCTTTCTCCCTGCTGGAAGAGTACATCTGCACATGTGACTGAGTAGATTGATTGCTAATATCAGGCGTATTCTTAAGCGTTCTGCCAACTAAGGTGAACCACTGCCTATATGTATATGATTTTTACACTCTTATAACCTCTCTAACTCAATGAGCACGTCAGCTATTTTGTAACTTAATCGTGTATTAAATGATGTTGTTGTTGTTGTTATATGGATAACCGACAAAAGAAGCTTCGAAACGTTTTGCTAAGTATTTTATGTCAACATTTCTGTTATCAACTGTTAGGCTGAAAGCTTTGGGATCAGTATACCTAATGTATATGACGATAACGACTTAAATATGTATTTCAGTTACTGCAATTTCTTCTGAAATCCATTACTTCCATTTTTTTGGTTGATATGATTACCTTCCGAACGGTCGAATGTCCTGATATTTTTCTTTTCCATCAAGAAACAGGTTATACAGAGTATGCGCAAACTCTTTAGCCCTGTCAGGACTTGGAAGAGTTCCGTCACCAGTTGCTCCACCAAGGGACATTAAGACTTTCTTTCCTCGCTTTTGACATTCCTTTATTCCTTCCTCGATTTT
The DNA here is from genome assembly GCA_964017195.1 of Siderastrea radians. Taxonomy (NCBI): domain Eukaryota; kingdom Metazoa; phylum Cnidaria; class Anthozoa; order Scleractinia; family Rhizangiidae; genus Siderastrea; species Siderastrea radians. The sequence continues at coordinate 49,125,437 of OZ024890.1, read as the reverse complement.
AGGACATCGGAGAAGAAATGGATATTCTGGGGAAACTGGAGTCTCACAATGGTAGGCAAAGTTTAGTGCCGGGAGACCTTGATGAAAGAAAAAGAACAAAATAAATGAGATAACATGATATTCACGTTTCAGCTGTGTCTTATTTTTCGTTTGGATTTGAGGCTTGTCGCTAATCCTTTCTTTTTTAACAAGTTTAGATTCATAGGTCACTATTTGAGATGAGTGGAGACGCGGTGGAACCGTCCAAGTCAGGCTCAGTAACGCTAAGGAGTTTACGGCGTTTTCAGGAACGAGAACAAACAATGGTTTTAACATAAATGACATCTCTTATTATTATTATTATTATTATTATTATTATTATTATTATTATTCTTGACTGCCGCCATGAGATAAAACCGTGGAGAATATAATTGACTGCGTTGGAAAAAACATCCCTTTTAAATAAAGTCGACTGATATCCTACTTTGAAAGAAAAGGCAATGAGAAAGGCAATGAGTTATCCCAATAAAAACATACAGGACCGAAATAAGATAAATACCTCCTTGTCTTGAATCAAAGAATACTATGAGAAAGGACACAGCCAGAATGTCATACTTTGTTGTCGAGCAGACTTCAACCAGCGGCTTCTCGTAGTTTGCCGGGCCGTGTGCAGGTCCTGCTCCGTTTTGTCCCCAGTACCCCACCAATAACTGACGGCTGGAATAGGTTGAGCGTGGCTCTAGGAAGAATGGGTTGAAATGTGTAAATAAAACTACATTTTACTCACGTTTTACTGATCTTGGACCAGCAATATCAACCTTAGTTCTGACAACTTCAAAAACACATTTAGCGTCCAGGATGAAGCAACTTGGAATAGGAATACTAAATTCTTACGGACGTCACTGACTAAAACACTTCAGTAAAATATGAAATTAGACAATTCTAACTTCGATGTCCAGCGTTAAGCGGTAGATTAATTTACAAGAAAATGTACAGGGAATTTGAAAATGGCCTTGAAATATTTCACCTTACCTCTCACGGACCACGCTATCTCCCATGTAAAAACGAAAACCGTAAGAAGACAAAGAGGAGAATTCATGCTTACAGGGAACTTCAGTGACGCAGTACGGCCAAATTACGCGATTTATTGTGTATTGGCTTTTAGTATTTGTCAAGACGGGTTCTCCGTTTTCGTTGGGGATATGACCGCTGCCAGATTGTCACGAGTAAAGGAGCAGGTTGTCTACAATTGATACCCAAAACAGTTTGCTGCGTATACTCGCTAGCTTCGCGTGAAAGATTGTTTTTTTAATTCAAGAAAGAAAGCATTTTGGCATTTTAACTGAACATAAAAATCAGGGTGAACGTTAAGACTGTTGATAGATAGATATTGACTATGTAAAGATGCACAGATGGTTTCTAGAGAAATAGGCTTATTCAAGCAGATGTGCTTGGACAGGAAAACGAACAAGTCACAAAAGCCAACCTTTGGAACTCAGTTGTGTGTATTGTTTACACTGCTGAGTTTGCTAAGGGGACTGAAAGTGCGGCGAAGAATTTAGGTCTCATGACTAGTTTGTGATCACACCGTCACCACTGTAGTCTGCTACGCAGCCACTGAGTCATCACGCAACGCTCCTTCCCAAAATAGGAGACTATCACCTCTGATAATACCGCTGATAATATCTTAGTCTTAAAAAGCTTTTTTTTTTAACTTAGGCAAAATACTGATGGGATGAGTACGTGAAGAAAAATTACTGTTGTTGGTTATTATTTTTTTTCACGCTCAATTCTTCTTTACCTTTCTTCAGGGTGAAATATCAGCCAAGGAAAACCGTTTCATGAAATGTTCTACGTGAAATATGCGCACATGTTCGATTTTACGAAACAAAAGGCGAAACAATAGCGCGTTCCGTTCATTGTTTAGTTTGCCGCGTACATCATGATAATGAGCATCGCTGTGCATTCATGGCAACCAATGAATTAAACTCTTTCTAATGCATGGTTCAATTCTACCTGTAACCATCCCCCCCGGGCATACCCCCGGGGATTTGCAATTTTGTTCTCACTTGGCGGTCTATTCCCCACCCTCGGGCACGCAGAAAGAGACAATTCCCCACCCCCGGGACTCCTCATCGACCACAAATACGTTGTTTTGCGAACATGCAAAACATAGATTACGATATTGATTTCCGTACAATAGCAAAACCAGACGTTTTCACAAGAAACTTAAACGCTTTTCTAGAGGTTCTTGAACGAAGGACACTACATGTATAACGTAATGAAAACATGAACACTATATTTGAAAAAGAAAACTGAAAGAAAACCTCTAACCGCACTGGCATACGGCTAGCGAATAAAGAAATGGTCTTCGCCATGTGATTTATTCTAAGTATAGCACATACGCACAAGAGGCCCGTGAACAAATTGATGGCAGCATTTAAAGGAGTTTTTTTTTAGCTTGTTTCATAAGAACGAACACTGGACTGAGACCTCTGTCTAATATAAAGACGTGCATCCGTTTTCATACAGAGTCTATTTAAGTCGTCTTAGTATATACATAAATACGCAGAAAGAAATATTTCTTTGTTTGTTACGAACGCCTTCCATTTGAGTACGCATCAAACAAACATTCGTTTAACAATTTAAAATAAAAGTACCTTCGAATACAGAGTTTAATTTTGAGAGATTATTCTTCTCTAACCAGTCTGCTACAAATTCTAGAGATTTTCCCTGGAAATAGGCAGTCTTCTCCACGCGGTCCCGCGTAAACCGACAAGTGACGTACTTTTTATTTTCTATTTGCCCCGCCCGCCTCCCCCCGGGATAAGACGGCTTCAAACAATTCCCCAGCCCCGGGACCAAAGAGCTGGACTTGTCCCCGGGGTTGACCGGGAGGGACGGTAACAGGTAAAATGGAACCATGCATAAGCGTCTATGAATAATAACGCGCGATATGACAGATCTACAAACTTTCTTGAACTGGAATTAAATGTCCCGAGAACAATAGGCATTCTGCGCGATGATTTCCGAATCACGTCTTGTCATGAATAGGTTAGTTTCTGTCAAATTGTTGAGACCACGAAAGTATAATAATTTCAGTAAAAATAGAGTCCCAACCAAGACGAACAAAAATTCTTTTGCATTTGTTGTGATTTTTTCCTCTTTGTTACATTTGGATGTAGTTCTTGTCTTGGGAAATCAGAAACAAAGAAAAGTTAGGGTAAGACTTTGACATCTTGTGATCTACTTCACATCCATGTTACGGCCGTCTCTGCGGATGGACTAATGCGCAAAAGGTTGAGGCCGATTGACACAATCCTTCTTAGAACATATTTCTGAAATATAACTGAGAAAAAAATTGTCGCAATACTAAGATGAGCTTTCTATTATTAATAAAAATCACATCACACAACAAAAGACGCCTAAATACTAAACAATTAATAAACGCTTATTATTATTATTCCGTGTGAGTTTAATTGACTTTTCTATACGAAATCCTTGTACTGAGATCTCCATCGTTATTTTTACAATGCCGCATTTATGGACACGTGACGTTCTCTAGCCAATCACAATAGTCTTTCGTGTTAAACAAGAGCTTGTACTGTGTACAACACCGCCATGGCATTGTACGAACTTGGAGAAATCGGCGGGATCTGGGTAAATAACGTCACCAGAGGCTGCACAAGAAAACAAACCCGAAAAATATGAAAACAAAATTTTAAAACATAGACAAATTCATGCTAGCAGTGCGTGCAAAATGGACCCATTTGTTTGGTTCAACCTGTCTTGACGAAAATGCATCATAGAACATGTACAAACTTCGAAAGTAAATCCAGTCTTGCTTCAAGTTTACGTGACTTACAGGCGTTTACACCTGAACCCAATCAAAGAAAAGAAACATCCTGAAGAAATTTGTGCCAAAATTTTTTCACGTTCTCGCGAAAATACAGACGATCACCTTTCATGTTTACACAACAAAAAATCACGCATTAATATTTCTACATCCCTTAACCTGTTTGTAGTAGATAAAATACGAGCGAGAGATCTGTATGGGTGTTTACAATGGCGAGCCGATAGGCAAGCCATTGTAAACGCCCATACAGATCGGACGCAAATATCCTACTTGTGAAATGAAAACGATAAATTGAATGCAAAGTATTGTTATGCGATTCGGTAATTGGACATATATGCCAAAATGCTGTACGCCCCACAGGAGAGAGTGCATGAGACAATAATAAAACTAATATATAGATTTAGCCAAGCCAAGCCAAGCCAAGCGGAGCCCCCCTTTTTCTTTTGTCTGTTTTTTTTTTGTTTTGTTTTGTTTTTGCTGACAGTTATTAATTTGTGAAAATACTCTCATTCAAGTCGTTAAATTAAAAAAAAAACAAACAAACAAAAAAAAGAAAAGAAGTACCTGCTCCCGCTGAGTGTCGAACCCGGCTCGTCGGCGTGAGATGCCGGTGGTTAGTCCACTAGGCCATGGGCGTTTGACGTTACTTTGCAACTTAATTTTAATACTTATTTCTTTCTTCGTGACAAGCTGCCTATCAGCATGAAAATGCTGGTGTTTTTCCTAGCAAAATGTGTTCGAAACGCCGTATAAACCATGGTTGTGGACAGAAAAAACCAAAAAGCACTAGCTCTGCTATATTTGGCGTCGAAACCGCTGCGAAAAGCTGCGAACTCAAGCGGTGTGCCGACCGAGTTTGAACAGAACCGACGAGGCAAATTTGAACTTTTTGCCTGAACTTTATCGCCTAATTTCTTTCACCTAAATTGAACTTTTCCCCTTCCACCAAAAAGACAACTAAGTGTTCTTTTGAACTTTTTTTTTTGCATTAACAGATTTGTTTTTGACTTTTGTTGTCTTTGCTTGTTTTGCTACAACGCGCGGTAGTGTAGCACCTCTCAAAAGCTTGTATTTTCATTGGACCGCTATATGTAGCAGCTCTATTGTTTTTACGCCTCGTTCTTTGTTTCTTTTGTTTGTTCTATTGTATAGCGGACTAATCATGGAAGACCTTACGACAGCTGCTACATCGCCCACAACGCGGGTCAACAGGCGATTTCGCGCCAAAACACACGGGATTCAGCACAGGGTTATATCCAGTGTATGAAGTGTATTGGTAACCCTGTGGTGCGGACGGACGGACGTACGGATGTACGGACGTACGTACGGACGGTCACGCGACTATTACGTCACTTCCAAAATTTTTTGGCTTCATAGGTTACTAAATTTCCTTAGCAATGGAGCTCCGCTGACGTGCTAGCGCGCTGGCTCCGCTATTAATAATTTTCAGTCACTGCCAAACCGTGAGTATGGCAACAGCTCGTTTTCGTCCTCCGAAAACTGAAGAGGAAGAAATTTCCTCACTGTCTGAAACAGTACCTAAAAATACCACGTACAATACAAAATGGGCGGTGAACGTTTTTACTGCCTGGCAGAATACGAGAATGAACAAAAAAGCGCAGATGGAAACAGTTGGACACAACGGACTTGAGTTAACTAATGTCGAGGACCTGTCAGTCCCACTCGAGCACATGTCCGCAAACAGTTTAAACTTCTGGCTCTGCAAATTCATTTGTGAAGTGGCGAAACAAACCGGGGAACGCTACCCTCCTAAGACGCTGTACCTACTTGTTTGCGGCATTAATCGCCATTTGGGAAATGTACAGGGGGAAATGGCGTTTAATATACTGGAGAAAAGTGATAGGAGGTAAAACGACATTCTTTGAAGCAATATTTCATCACATTTTGTGTTTATTTGTATGTTCCGTTTTAACCAGTATATTGTTTGTATTTTAAAGGTTCATGGTGTTTCGAAAAACACTAGATGGCGAAATGAAGGACGCCACCAAGTGCGGAGTCGCGCAGGCATCAAAGATGTCGGAAAAAGAGGAGATAACAGAGAGAGAAGAAACAATCCTGTGGGACATGGCTCTCCTGGGAGCAAATACAGCTGAGTCGTTATTAAATACAGTGCATTTTTATAATGGCAAGTTATTCGGTCTACGGGCCGGTGAACATAGGTTGATTCGCTTGAGTAATATTGAGGGAAACAAGATAGTTTTTGACGAGTTTAGAAGCAAAATGACAAAGGCGGCTTAAAAGATTTGAAAAATAAGCCACGCTATATTGTACACATTTGTCACAAGAACGGGGAAAGCCACAGCCCTTGCCTAGCTTTAAAGTGCACCTAACCCCAAATTTTTTTCGCAAGGCGTGAGAGTTATTAGGGGGCCACGGTTTTAGCTAAAACCGTGGCCCCCAAATAACTCTCACGCCTTGCGTAAATATTTCGCAGCTTCGCCTGTTCCTTTTTCGCCAATCCGGCAACTCCCTGAAGAAGTCTACGGTAGTTAGACGAAACGCGTAGGGGAATAAACAAGTTTTACAACTACAAGTTCGCAGAGTGCTGCTCACTAGTTTAAATTTAAAAAATTGTCCCAAATCCAAACATTTTTGCCCAGAATTACTCTAGGGGTAATCAAAATTTATTTGAGCGAAAAAAAATGTGGGGTTAGTTGCACTTTAATGTATTCAGTTTACATCGAGAAAATTCGAAGCCATGCAGAATCCGTCGACAGCTTCTACTTTCGTCCCCACAGGGGCGGGAAATTTGAATATGAGAAGAGTCCGGTTGGCTTACGCACTCTAAACAAAATCCTTCCTGAAAAATTGTTGGGAAAGGCAGGATTGCCTCGCAAAACGGCACATTGTCTTCGTGTTACCTGTGCTACTCGATTGTTTCAGAATTCAGTGGAAGAGAAATTGGCGAGGGAAAGAACAGGACACAGGTCCAATGCACTTTTCGGATATCAAAAGGCAGTGACAAACAGGTCCAAAATGTAAGTAGACTTTTGGCACCGGTCAATGACTCACGCAAGTAGGGTCAAAGTGAAGCGACTGAGAAATGTAAAGAGTCGGAAACAACTACTCAAGTGCTCGAAGATTTACCAGACGTTGATTTTGATTTGCCTGATGATATTTTGGCTTCTATTCCAATGCCGGAAACTACAATAAGTAATAATGTAAACAACATCTGTACAAATTCTGTGTTCAATAACTGTACAATTAATTCTGTAGTTAAGAAGTGAGTAGTTCACTTAATGTATTGTTGTTTGATATTTACAAGATTGTTTAGAAGACACCCAGATTGTGTTAGTTGTTAAATGAAATTAAATTCTATGACGAAAATATGTCCATTGTATTTTTCATTTTAATCAGTAGAGATGTGTATGAAAAGTTAATGAATACTAATTAGCTGAGCAGGAGTTTGTATCAAAAGTTAATTCTACTGTTTAATAATTCATCAACCCCAGCCTTTCCCTGCTACCTATTCAATCCCTCCCCGTGCTTTCAGACAGTTGATTTGTATTGGGGTTTACAGTTGTGTACATGTGATCTGAATACTGTGCTGGGATTGGTTTGCACCCTCATGAATAATTAATGAATTTTACAAGGGATGTTACTAACTCCAAAGTTGGCTCTTGTAGCTTATATATAAAATAAAAACCAGTTTTACAGGTCTCATTGCTCCTTACGGGTGTACAACTTTTTGTTAACTTTTAAATTTTACACGGTCAACTTTTAGCGCTTCATATCTCTCCGGTTGTCAAGAAAGCTTTGAAGCAGAAAGATGTGACTACTCTGATCACGAAACACATTGTTAATTTGGATTGAAGTCACCGTTATAGATTCTACCTCCCTCAATGACGGGCGTCACCCATTTAATGATCAGTCTACTTGATTTAAATTGTTTACACAAAGCTTTTGCATCTTGTGTACCTCAGGATGAAGGCTCATTCGTCCATCGCTCTTTTCTTCCTATTAGTTGCAATCTCGAAACAGGAATGCAAGGCGACATGTCCAGTGGCAGAACGGACAGAAAGCGAGGAGGAGGGAAAGACAACACAGACAATCAAAGTAATGTACCAGTACAATGGCTGAATTTACATCTAAAGAAAGAGCTTTTGTTGTCGATTTAGGAAGGTTTTTTTACAGTGCAGCTTAAAACCTTAGATGTGTACGGGTCGGTGCTATAGATTTCTGTTGAAATCATGAGATTTTACAGATATTTCATTCGCGTGTATGTTGGATGTAGTTAAGTCGTGAAACATATTGCGTGAAAAGGGATGTAGATCAAGCATAAGCAATGTATTTGAGACAGTCATCACTAATGAAAACAAAAAAATTACGTAGTGGTAACTTCGTTTTATCAGTGCTAATTAAAAATGCATACAGCAAAATCACAGAAATTACAAAACCAAGATATACTTATGTTGGCGGACCTTTATTTTTATCCTAAGAAGCAACGGATCATCTGTACTAAAGACACCCACGATCGAGTGTCGATCGATACCAGCGATCGACACTTCGATCGACACTCGATCGACACTCGATCGACACTCGGTCGCCACTCGATCGACACTCGGTCGCCACTAGGTCGCCACTCGGTCGACATATCGGTCGCCACTTGGTCGACAGTCGGTCGACATCTCGGTCGACAGTCGGTCGACACGCCATCGAGTGTCAATCGATGCTAGCGGTGACCACACGTTCGATGTCGGTCGATGTATCGATCGCTACCTTATGGTCGGCTGTCGATAGCATGTCGATCGCCTATCAGTGACATATCGGTGGTATGTCGGTGATGTGTTCTTCACAGTATCCCTCCTCAAACGGCGGTATTTTGTCAAATACGCCGTCAGCTAGTGTAAGATCTACAAACCAATCCTGGTGAACTATTTTTCAGATGTAATGCGCGAGCAAAATAAAAGGGAAAGCGGTATTTAACATAATATGCGAAACAATTCCTTCTGGCGACGGAAATATGCCAGAGCCAGTAAGAAAATTGTTGGCAGACAAGCCAATACCAGTGGTACTGGTCGGAGACATGTATAGGGGGGCAAACAAGGCTAAGACTGCATCTAATAATCCACCCCAATAAAACACTCGAACAAATAATTTTACTTGACCCAAATTAGTTTTATTTTTTAGCAAGTTTGTCTGTATAAAATAGAAAAACGAATTCAATGCCTTGTTGATGTTAATGATGGTAACAATATGCATCAGTTAATATAAGTAGGGTCCATGTCCTCCCAAGCCAACTCAAACACATGGTGTGTACAAAAAAAAATGTTCAAATGCAGCAGGGTACATTAAAAAAGAAGGAACATTATACCTAACTAATCACCAGCAAGTTAGGTTGAAAGCACAAGAATGTCAGGTGCTCCAGCGTACACTCTGGGTTTGGCTAATACTCCACCCCAGGGATTCAAATGTAATAAATGCCTGACTAGTGCTTGGGGGGGGGGGGGGAGGGAGGAATGGGTACTGCTGAAATTAACTGATGCATAACATTTCAATTGTAATAGCCATTTAAATACAAGCACAAAAAAAAGAGTCAAGTTTTGTTATTTCAGCAGTTCACAGATTTTACCACGTCATCCGTATGACAGATTCAAACAAACATAAGCAGGTCTTGAGGGGGATTCTCTAGAGTCCCAAAAGAAACATTTAAAGCAGCAATGACACAAAAAGATAGCAAGCCTACCGTAAATTGGCCTGAAAACTTACATTTTCAGGGCTGGTTCCTAAGAAAAATGCCAAGTATACAAAGCTCAGAGGCAGTGAAATGTTAGGTCCAGAAATAAGGTAGCCAGAAGTTTTGAATTGTGAATGCAAGTGATTAATGTCTTTGGTTTTGTTTGTTATCTTGTAGTTCTTGTTAGGTTACAATAAGCCCCTTATATCTCTCATGGATAGCTGGATGAGTGAAACATGCGAGTAAGCGCAACAATCATGCGTGGGATCTATTTTTCTTGTTCATTCGCATGGTTACCCATTTGACTATCCCCAGAAGAAATTAGGGACTACTTGTAGTATATTCTTTCCACATTTGTTGTTACAGTTCTGAGATAAAGAATTTAGAGTACATTAATATGACAATCGCCTTCTCTTGATTGTAATTTTGGTTATTAAAAGATAAATATTCTGAGGAAACCAATAGTACAGTATTTTCATCCTTGAAATTGGCTCTTGGCTGAATGCAGGATCTGAAACAAATGGCAGATTTAATCAGTGTTGACCACAACTGCTTTCGTAAGTAATTTATGTGTGCATAGTTTTCAGCATAATTAATGGCAGAATAATTATACTTCAGTGCTAAAGAAAACAACATACTACGTAAAAAGCCCATTCTCGACAGCAAGAAAGCGAAAACTGGTCAAAACAACACAGTTCAATCAAGTTACTCTCGAGTGTCATGGAACAGCGGTTTGGATAAAAACAGTGCCTTGACTTCTGGAAAAGCCTACCGAAAATCTATCTTGTCTACCATGCTGGTACTTGGCATAGTGAAATTTTATTGACATAAGAAACGGCAAAAAATACTGCGAGCTTCACAAAAAATAGGTGAATCGAGTAAAAAACGAAAATTATTCACCTACCTTGAAATCGCGACACAAAATGGCCCTACTTCGTATCGTTTCTTCCACGAAAATTAGCAAAAACACTGCATCAGATCTTCTCAATTCGCATCCAAAATGGCCACTGAAGACTCCTCGCAATGTTTCGTAACCAAAAGTCCCGGATGGACGCTCATGCGTGACTACAGACAAAGGATTTCATTGTTGCCCGGGATATTCGAAAAATGGCCGCCATTTTAATGAAGAACAATAGATTCGTGACGTCATCAAGGTCCTAAAATATTGGGATAATGTTGTTGGTCGAGTGTCGACCATGTATCGGTCGACATGTCGACCGACTGTCGACCGAGTGGCGACCGACATGTCAACCGAGTGTCGATCGAGTGTCAATCGCGTGTCGATCGAGGTGTCGATCGCTGGTATCGATCGACACTCGATCGCGGGTGTCTTTAGTACACATGAACAAAACTCGGCTAACTACAAGCACTTTGACATATGTTCAGTAAATGTTACCACTAATGTTACATGATTCACTGTTGCACTGTTAGCTGTTTGTATCGGCGATCGACACAGTCCTCTTTGGGAGTTAAGTTTCTCAACGCCAGAAACTGTCTCAGAAGTCTAATTTAATCAAGCGTGACAACCAATTAGAAACTTAGGATTAGCTATCTATTAATAATGTCTCTTTGAATATGCTTGATTATAACGCTGATTATAGATCCTCTTTAAGTTAGTGGTGTTGCATCTAAGTGAAACAACTCTTAAAAGGTGAAACACACTGTATTGCGAAGGAAAAAAATGAAATACAACAGACAATTTATCAACTCGAGACCGATTTCAAAACATGCCAACCTTTTGTCTAAGAGAAGCAGCGCGTGCAAAACAAACAAACCAGCGAAGCAGAAAGATGTGAACACTCTCATGACAAAACATATTCTTATTTTGGATTGAAGTCAACATTATAGATTCTACCTCCCTCAATGACGGGCGTCACCCATTGAATGACCAGTCTACTCGATTTAAATTATTTACACAAAGCCTTGGCATGTTGTGTACCTCATGATGAAGGCTCTTCCGCCCATCGCTCTTTTCTTCATATTAGTTGCAATCTGGAAACAGGAATGAAGAAGAGAAGAAGAAGAACCTTTATTGATTTATACCGCTCAGGGTAGCCCCTTCAGATGCAAAAAGTTGTCTGTTATCAATGGGAGCCCTGAGCGCAACAATGTACTAAAACTATGCATACATATGCATTACACTAACACTAATAATAATATAGATAGAAAACTATGTGCAAATAAAAGATTTAGAAGCAAATGAATACGAAAAATACCATCAAGATAATTCGTTAAAAAAAATGCAACCATAGTAAAAATGCAAGGCGACATGTCCAGTAGCAGAACGGACAGAAAGCGACAACACACAGACAATCAAAGTAATCTACCAGCAATGGCAGAATTTAAATCTAAGAAAGAGCTTTTGTTGTCAATTTAGGAAGGTTTTTTTTTTACAGTGTATCTTAAAACCTTAGATGTGTACGGGTCGGTGTTAGATTTCTGTTAAAATCATGAGATTTTGCAGATATTTCATTCGCGTGTATGGTGGATGTAGTTAAGTCGTGAAAAATATTATGTGAAAAGAGGCGTAGATCAAGCATGAGCAATGCATTTGAGACAGTCATCACTAATAGTAACAAAAAAATTACGTAGTGGTAATTTCGTTTTATCAGTGCTAATTAAAAATGCATGCAGCAAAATCACAAAAATTATAAAACCAAGATATACGTATGTTGGCGGACCTTTCTTTTTATCCTAAGAAGCAACACCACAAAACTCGGCTAACTACAAGCACTTTGACACATGTTCAGTAAATGTTACCACTAACGTTACATGATTCACTGTTGCACTGTTAGCTGTTTGTATCGACGATCGACACAGTCCTTTTTGGGAGTTAAGTTTCTCAACGCCAGAAACTGTCTCAGAAGTCTAATTTAATCAAGCGTGACAACCAATTAGAGACTTAGGATTAGCTATCTATTAATAATGTCTCTTTGAATATGCTTGATTATAAAACTGATTATAGATCCTCTTTAAGTTAGTGGTGTTACATCTAAGTGAAACAACTCTTAAAAGGTGAAACGCACTGTATTGCAAAGGGAAAAAATTAAACACAACAGACAATTTATCAACTCGAAACCGATTTCAAAACATGTCAACCTTTTGTCTAAGAGAAGCAGCGCGTGCAAAATGGACCCATTTGTTTGGTTCAACTTGTTATGACGTTAATGCATCATAGAAACTTCGAAAGTAAGTCCGCTCTTGCTTCAAGTTTTAACGCGACTTGCAGGTGTTTACACCTGAACCCGATCAAAGAAAAGAAATGTCCTGAAGAAATTTGTGCAGTCTTCGGCCTTGGTCTCTCAAGAGATATGCACAAAACACAGGTGGCACCTTGAGCCAGCGGTATCCAACAAATTATTTTTCTAGCGAGACCAGTTAGTTAGATTACGTCTAAGTAATTTGCATAACTCGAGGGTTTCGTTTATTAATGAATTGTGTTTCACATGTTTATCAGACACTTAAGAGTCAATTGTTATCCTTTTCTGGATACATTCTGATATTGCTGCTCTTTTCATCTAATAAAAATATACTATTTCATATCAAATCAAGAGAGAAACATTAACACTTGTAAATTATCACTGCAAATGATTACTGGGTAGAGTATATATCTGGATGGTTTCACTTGTTACACTAAAGCTGCAATAGCTGGTATATCATACGCCCTGAGGTAACGAACAAACCAGCGAGGCAGAAAGATGTGAACACGCTCATGACAAAATATATTCTCATCAGTTTTGGATTGAAGTCACATTATAGATTCTACCTCCCTCAATGACGGGCGTCACCCATTGAATGACCAGTCAACTCGATTTTTAAAAATTGTTTACACAAAGCCTTGGCATCTTGAGTACCTCATGATGAAGGTTCTTTCGTGCATCGCTCTTTTCTTCGTATTAGTTGCAATCTCGAAACAGGAATGCAAGGCGACATGTCCAGTAGCAGAACGGAGAGAAAGCGAAGATGGAGGAGGGAAAGACAACACAGACAATCAAAGTAATGTACCAGTACAATGGCAGAATTTACATCTAAAGAAAGAGCTTCTGTTGTCAATTTAGGAAGGTTTTTTTTATAGTGAGTTTAAAACCTTAGATGTGTACGGGTCGGTGTTAGATTTCTGTTGAAATCATGAGATTTTGCAGATATTTCATTCGCGTGTATGTTTGAAAAATATTGCGTGGAAAGGAATGTAGTTCAAGCATGAGCAATGCACTTGAGACAGTCATCACTAATAATAACCAAAAAAAGTACGTAGTGGTAACTTCGTTTTATCAGTGTTAATTAAAAACGCAAGAAGCAAAATGACAAGAAATTACAAACCAAGATATACGTATGTTGGCGGACCTTTATGTTTATCCTGAGAAGCAAAACCTCAAAACTCGGCTAATTACAATCACTGTGACATATGTTCAGTAAATGTTACCACTAATGTTACATGATTCACTGTTGCACTGTTAGTTGTTTGTATCGGCGATCGGCACAGTCTTCTTTGGGAGTTAATTTTATCCTCGCCAGAAACTGTCTCAGAAGACTAATTTAATCAAGCGTGACAACCAATTAGAGACTTAGGATTAGCTATCTACTAACAATGTCTCTTTGAATATGTTTGATTATAATACTGATTATAGATCCTCTTTAAGTTAGTGGTGTTACATGAAACGCACTCTATTGCAAAGGAAAAAACCAAACACAACGTGCAGAACTTACATAATTTATGACCCAGTATTAATGGCATATCGTTACGCAATACATGCGAGAATGCTGAAACCCACCTTGCTAATTCAGACTTCGATTCTGTAATAACATTGCAATTCTACTGATAGTTCTCAGTGGATCATAATCTACCCTAGGGGGATAATTTAAATGCTGTTGCATGGGTGTCCAACAAAGATAATAGACATACCTTCCAGAAATTGGTTTCCTTTGTGAACACTTTTCTAATGAAGGTAGTCACTGAGGCACAATAGTGATATGTATAGCGTCAAAGGGCTCACAGCGTGAGATGACAGATTAACAATGTTTTCCTTGTTCATGTATACATATGAGTGTGGTAACCTTCTTAATAGTGGCCTCTATGCCTCGAAAAATTGTTGAGCTTGTTAGCGAATAAAATCCCCGGTGTAGCAGACACGCTCGGTGACAAACTCTCGAGAAAAAGCGATACGGATTACAGTGTTTGGTTTAGAAACGCACAGGGCTAAAAGAGAATACAAAACATACCCAGAAAACGAGATACCAGCTCCTCTTAAGGGTACCTTTCAAAATTTTCCTCCTTTTTAGTGTACACTAATATGCCAGCCAGCCTCCCCCGGGCACACAAGTTCGAAAAATATTTTAATCAAGGAATCCACTGAATCGAATCACCAGCGTCGAAATGACAATAGATAGAGGCTAACTGAAAAAAGAAAGTAAATAGGCACGCCATATTATCAATTGGTCTTAACTAACAGATAGTTTATCAACTCGAGACCGATTTCAAAACATGCCGCCATCCTTTTGTCTAAGAGAAGCAGCGCGTGCAAAATGGACTCATTTGTTTGGTTCAACTTGTCTTGACGAAAATACATCATAGAAACTTCGAAAGTAAGTCCGCTCTTGCTTGAAGTTTTAACGCGACTTACAGGTGTTTACACCTGAACCCGATCAAAGAAAAGAAATGTCCTGAAGAAATTTGTGCAGTCTTCGGCCTTGGTCTCTCAAGAGATGTGTACAAAATACAGGTGGCACCTTGAGCCAGCGGCATCCAACAAATTATTTTTCTAGCGATACCAGTTAGTTAGCTTACGTCTATGTAATTTGCATAACTCGAGGATTTCGTTTATTCATGAATTGTTTTTGACATGTTTTATCAGACACTTAAGAGTCAATTGTTATCCTTTTCTGGATACATTCTGATATTGTTGTTCTTTTCATCTAATAAAAACATACTATTTCATATTAAATCAAGAGAGGGAGCAACTACAGGATACAGGGCCATTTTTGAAGGCATTTAGATTTGGTGGCTCGTTTGGCTCGGCAGTGGATAAAAAGAACGAGAAATGAATAATTTGAGAGTGCTCAAGTGTTGGATGTATATATGTGGTGGCTCGTTTGGCTCGTTTGGCTCGGCAGTGGATAAAAAGAACGAGAAATGAATTATTTGAGGGTGTTCAAGTGTTGGATGTATATATGAGGTGGCTCGTTTGGCTCGTTTGGCTCGGCAGTGGATAAAAAGAACGAGAAATGAATTATTTGAACGCTAAGTGTTGTGCGTATTTATGTAGTGGCTCGTTTGGCTCGTTTGGCTCGGCAGTGAGCAAACGAGCCAAACGAGCCAGCTCGTTTGGAGATGTGTGTAAGTGGCCCTGCATTCTGTAGTTTAGCCCAAGAGAGAAACATAACACTTGTAAATTATCACTGCAATTGAGTACTGGGTAGAGTATATATCTGGATGGTTTCACTTGTTACACTAAAGCTGCAACCAGCGAAGCAGAAAGATGTGAACACGCTCATGACAAAATATATTCTTATTTTGGATTGAAGTCACCGTTATAGATTCTACCTCCCTCAATGACGGGCGTCACCCATTGAATGACCAGTCTACTCGATTTAAATTGTTTACACAAAGCCTTGGCATCTTGAGTACCTCATGATGAAGGCTCTTAATCGTCTATCGCTCTTTTCTTCGTATTAGTTGCAATCTCGAAACAGGAATGCAAGGCGACATGTCCAGTAGCAGAACGGAGAGAAAGCGAAGATAGAGGAGGGAAAGAGAACACAGACAATCGAAGTAATGTACCTGTACAATGGCAGAATTTACATCTAAAGAAAGAGCTTTTGTTGCCAATTTAGGAAGGTTTTTTTTTACAGTGCAGCTTAAAACATTAGATGTGTCCGGGTCGGTGTTAGATTTCTGTTGAAATCATGAGATTTTGCAGATATTTCATTCGCGTGTATGTTTGAAAAATATTGCGAGAAAAGGAATGTAGTTCAAGCATGAGCAATACATTTGAGACAGTCATCACTAATAATAACCAAAAAAAAAGTACGTAGTGGTAAATTCGTTTTACCAGTGCCAATTAAAAACGCATGCAACAAAATGACAAGAAATTACAAACCAAGATATACGTATGTTGGCGGACCTTTATGTTTATCCTGAGAAGCAAAACCTCAAAACTCGGCTAATTACAATCACTGTGACATATGTTCAGTAAATGTTACCACTAATGTTACATGATTCACTGTTGCACTGTTAGCTGTTTGTATCGGTGATCGACACAGTCGTCTTTGGGAGTTAATTTTATCATCGCCAGAAACTGTCTCAGAAGACTAATTTAATCAAGCGTGACAACCAATTAGAGACTTAGGATTAGCTATCTACTAACAATGTCTCTTTGAATATGTTTGATTATAATACTGATTATAGATCCTCTTTAAGTTAGTGGTGTTACATGAAACGCACTCTATTGCAGAGGAAAAAATCAAACACAACGTCCAGAACTTACATAATTTATGACCCAGTATTAATGGCATATCGTTACGCAATGCATGCGAGAATGTTGAAACCCACCTTGCTAATTCAGACTTCGAATCTGTAATAACATTGAAATTCTACTGATAGTTCTCAGTGGATCATTAAAGCGTCCAAGAATTGCCTGACTACGGAGCCAAATTGTTACGTCATTTGGAAAAAATTAGTATAAATAAAGGCAAGATATCTTGCATAGCAAAGCTTCGCTCTATGCAGAGTACCTCTAAGAACATCTGTTGCGGTAGAACGGCAAAATTTATTTGGGAATCTGAAGTTATTGCGGGAAATCGGGGGCCTCGAGAAATCATTTGGGAAACTGCAAATAATCTCAGGATGTTACAGAATATATGTTTTTTTTAACTAATTAAACTTTCAGGGCCGGTTGTTTAGATGACGATTGACAAAACCACAATCTAAACCAATCTCAGTGTGGCCAACCTAATATTCCAACGTTGTTTACAGTAAACAGTGTCAAGAAGGCAAAATACCTTTTACCTACTTAAAATGACCCACTCATGAACAGATTGGGGGAGTCCATTAATTGATAAGCGACAGACCCGAGTAGCGTATTTGGAGAACCTTTTGTGCACTGTTGATGTGCGCAGGTTTACCTATAAGTTTACAAATAGAGGCGATTTTTTCCAAGATGATACAGCGGATATTTGTAGTTGAAGGGTTAATCTTAGTCTTACAATTTACAGTTTACCACGCTCAGACAAAAGGAAACGTGCTCCTGAAATTAAAACAAAGAGAGATGCAAGCCCCAAATTAAACATAAGTTTCAATTTACCCTAGAGGGATAATTTAAATGCTGTCGCGTGGGTGTCCAACAAAGATAATAGACATACCTTCCAGAAATTGGGTTTCCTTTGTGAACACTTTTCTAATGAAGGTAGTCACTAAGGCACGATAATGATATGTATAGTGTCAAAGGGCTGACAGCGTGAGATGACAGGTAATTAACAATGTTTTCCTTGTTCATGTATATATATGAGCGTGGTAACCTTCTTAATAGTGGCCTCTATGCCTCGAAAAATTGTTGAGCTTGTTAGCGAATAAAATCCCCGGTGTAGCAGACACGCCCGGTGACGAACTCTCGTGTAAAAGCGATATGGATTACAAATATTTAGTTTAGAAACGCATAGGGCTAAAAGAGAATACAAACCATACCCAGAAAACGAGATACCGGCTCCTCTTAAGGGAACCTTTCAAATTTTCCTTCGCTCGGTGACAAACTCTCGAGAAAAAGCGATGCAGATTACAATATTTGGTTTTACGCATTAATATTTCTACATCCCTTAACCTGTTTGGGATGTCACTAACTCCTATGCTGGCTCTTGTAGCTCATATATAAAAAAAACTTGGATGAAAATAAAAAACAGTTTTACAGGTCTCATTGTTCCTTACGGGTGTACAACTTACACCACGGTCAACTTTTAGCGCTTCATATCTCTCCGGTTGACAAGAAAGCTTTGCTCCACATTTTTCATGAACACACTGAATAAAAAGCTTATAGTAATCCTCTTTATGTTATTTAGGCAGTGGTCTGGAGAAAACACAAGCCTTTTTGTGCTACGGAAACCAGATTGAGCTTCGACAGCTATGCCATAGCTATGCCAGGGCCCAGGGCACCAGGCTTGTGACTATTTTTCACTTAACCCTTTAAGCCCTGATATAAAATTGCATGTTCTCGTTGCTGTTCTTCATACAATTGTTAAGGAACTAGTAAGGAGAATTTGTCTAAATATCAAGACATCTTATCCTTGGTGACAACTTTCTTTATTCTCATCAGGCTTGAGTGTTTACCAGTAGTAATTATGTAAAGAGAAATTTCATTTTCGTCACTGTTAGGGCTTAGAGAGTTCACTGGCCGTTAAAAAATATGATGATTCAAGGAAAACTGAGCAAACTGCGTTTGATTAGAATCTGCTCCTGTTAAAGGCGATGCTTTTTTAGAAAAAGGATGAGACGTTCTCTTATCTGGCTTATTGATTTTTAAGCAACATGAAGGTGACGTAAGGACATTATGGTGAGACGACTAGTAGTTGTTTGAACTCGCCACCTTCAAAGGCCAGACCCACAGACGGCACTGAAAACAAGCCTTCTTTGTTTACTGGGACACTAAATGACCAGTAATTGATTCTCGCAAAATAAGATGTTTCACGAGATCAATTTTACACTCAAACTAAGAAAACCACGAACACTGAAAATATTCCTGGAATGTGCGTTTTGACCTATCACATGCGAGACCGCAGAAAACGAATGGATTTCTTAGTTGCGGAATCGAGTTGGTTCTCGATTTGTTTCGAACTACATCAAGGTTTAATCTTCATCTTTATCTTACAGGAATTGAAATTGCTTTTCCTTTCTATCTAAGAGGCACACGCACTACGCAAGCGAAAGTAGGTTTGAGCTTTTTTGGAGTATAAAAGTTTTCGACAAGCCGACGCAACGATTAGCGTTTCCGAGGTTTCAAATAAAAGCAACTCCAGCGGCAGTTACTTGACTTTGATGTAAAAACTGCAATGTCCTCTCTCCAAATTTGCCCGTTGATAGCACAGCTGAATAGATTCATTTAGGCCGAATGATCCATGACTTGGCGTCTATTTGCAAATTTTGAAAATGACACATATTCAAATTTAGCAATGGTACACCAGGCTGTTGAAGAATAACGAACGCCGGTTTCGACAATCCGCGGCCGTTGCTACAATGCAGCCACAACAAGCCAAAAACCACTCACACATTTTTCGCTCCCTTAGTGCATGCAGCTCTCAGATAGAAGAAAATAACAATTCAAATTCTTGAAAGTTAAGATAAAGGTCTTTCGGAACAATTGAGAACCAAATTCGTTCCGTGACTGAGAATACCATTCGTTTTTTGCGGTTCCAAGGTCTCGTATGTGATTGGTCAAAACACACTGAACATTCCAGAAATATTTTCAGTGTTCACGGTTTTCTTAGTTTGAGTGTAATTCAACTCTTCTTCCACCGTTGTTTATCTTATAGGAACTTAAATTTCGAAATAAAACTGAAGGGTCCCCATACTCGTCTAGGGGCAGCAGCACCTTGTATATACGCAATAATTCCTTATAATATCATTATGATTATATTAGAGCGCTTTTCAAATGAGTGTCGTGAAACCAAAACCAAAGTAATCACCCCAGCCAATCACAACAAACACAAATTACCCAATGAACCAATCAGAACTCGAAGCAAGTACATGTAACCGGCGTCAAGCGCGGGAAAACGCGTGCGAGCGCGAGCAAGTCGCGACTGATTGGTTTGAGTTTTACTCCTGATTGGTCGAGAAAGTGGCGCGAAAAGTTTTAACCAATCACAGAGCGAAGTAAAGCAAAACCAAAGCAAAACACGAATTACTTTCGACACTCAATTGAAAACCGCTCTAACAGGTACTTGCTTCACGTTTCCGACGATTGTTTCTTATTCTGTACTTGAATTGGTCTATATTTATTTTACAGAAAGAAAGTTATTGCCCAGAGAGAGAAAAAATAATAGGTCACCATACTCGTATACGAGAAAATGAATATTTACCTCTCTGGCGAGCTCCGGCCATAAAGAAAAAGCCGCCATTTGTTAATATGCATGCACGCGTTTATCGCACGTGAGATTTTGCGTAGTAAAGATGCACAATGCATTACTAAGGAATGACGTTAAGTAGTAAACAACACAGTGGTCGTTGACTATCTTCGGTTTGGTTCGGTAGGCTTTAGAATCGTTCCAGTTTTTCTGCTTGTGAACACAGGCTGTACGGAAACATCAATTTTTTTACTAAGGCCATGCAGCTATCTTTTCATGTTGTCAGCAGATCTTTGGTGTATGAAAGGAAGGGAGAAAAAATCTCAACTGCATTAACACAACTTCCGTTGTGTCAATGTGGTTGTTGCTGGTTGTATGGGTGGTAATAAACCTGCTGACAATAGAGTCGATAATCTTGGCAGGGTAGTAAAGCCGTAAAAATGTGTACGTTAGAGTCTAACACTCGTCAAAGAATAATTTCTACGATGGAGACAATTATTTTTTATATAGTTGATGTGATGTCTTAAACGATGTTATCAACTTAATAAATGTAGATGTAGAAAATGATCACTTTCTTTTTCAGGTGATGAACTTCCTAAGGACCCTTACATGAATTACCTGTTGTATCCACACTTTCACTTTAGTGGGACATTTCGTGCAGATGTTTACACGGGTAATAATAAAAATACCAACTTCGACATAAAGAATTTCACCCAATCTGACATGTTACACAGCAGAGAAAACTGGAACCCCAAAGGAAGCGGTGAGTGGAGTGTAAGTGCCTCTGTGACCCAGGCGTGCTATGCTAGTGGCAACTGCGTCGGGGATGAAGAAGATAGCGTTATCGAGCCAATCGTGGGAGCACCAATACTGGGTAAGTAAGGGCCCTCAGTAACTTAGGGGCCGTTTACATGAGAGAGGGTGCCCCAAGGTAGTAGAGTTTCCTTCTCCTTTGTATTACGCAGTTCATTTTACATGCGAGGGATGGTGACCCTAGGGGTAGGGAAACCCTACATGGTAGGGACAAGTTTTGTTTACATAAGCCCATGTAAAACCAAAAAGTAGGGATAGCCCTAGGGGGTAGGGCTATGTTTCGTTGTTCTCAAATATAGGCCAAATTCCAGCATGGCTTCGAAATCTTCAAGCTCAAGCTACAAGCCTGTAGAATATTTTCGGAGATTTCAACTCCAAATAATGATTGAAAGTCAACCTGAAGATTCAGAAACGAGGGATGCAATGGAGGAAGATCTGATCAAGGGAAGCGCTTTCGAGGTCGAAGAAACCGACCAATACACCCAGAGAGCGAGCGCGAAATCATTTATAAACGCCAACAAACGAAAAGCACCGGCAAGCCAAAGTAAAAGAAACAAGAAGGCGAAAAAGTTTTCTTGGTCAACCGAGAAAGTGGCAATTTTGTTAATTTTTTAAAACAATTTTTGAAAATAAACAAGTTTTACAACTTACATGTAAGTTCGCATATTGCTGCTTACTAGTTTAGCCTTTTTTTTAGAAAACATTGTTTTAAAAATTTCTATTTCTTTTTTAAATTGCTTAAAAAAACTGTTTTTAATTTTTTAAATTGTTCTTTAGTTTAGTCCCCCGAGGTAGGGACAATTCATCTCATGTAAAATGACGCTATCTCTCGACCCTGCTAGGGAGGGTGCCTCTACCATGTTCGAACTTTGCATGTAGAACGACGGTATCTTCAACTCTATCCGCTCTTACCACGTAAACGGGCCCTAAGTTTATGGACTGTGAGATTTAACGGTGTAATATTAACCAAGAATCAATGAACTAAACACACAAACACACACACAAACACGTATGTGTTTTGGTTTCACCAGAAACCATATATATTCTGCTTAATCTAATGCTGAAACCTTAAATTACGAAGATAGAATGACCATTTTTAATGCCACAAAAAAGGAATGTCGATTGAACATCACGAACTTATGATTTTGCAGATTAAATACAAATACTAAGAACATATGGCTCATTTTCTAGCTAAGGATCATCATCCTCATCAACCGACTGTCAATGACCATAGCTCGTGCAGTTAATATATAACTTCACAGTCATTAAAACGATTAAATGGTGGAGGAAAGAGAGACCGTTGTGTATGTTATAAAATTTCGTAGAAACACCCGATTCTTATTTTCTAATCAAAAGTATTGTGAGAGCGCTAAAGGGTAAGCTCGAATAACAGTCCCCTCACTGCTGATATTCAATAACAAGTATCTATAAACGTTTGTAAGATGGGGGGGGGGGGGAAGTGTTGACGGTCAGAAATGTTTGTATTGGTTAAAACTGGCAGGCCAGGCAATTTCGTCCCGCCCCGAATGTCTTCTCCGCTACCTTTTTCATTTGGTATGGTATGTAGTACCTGGCATTATTTGTACATGCCGAGTTGATTTCTTGTCAGCGCTTACCGTTTTCAGTTTTGGATTTTTCTTATGTTCCTTGTACACTAAGAAAATATTGGCAAATCGGGCGCTAAGGCAACGAGATATCACGTCGTAGTAGCATAAGGCTAAGCCATAGTTTCAATAGATTCGCATACCGTAATATATCTATTAAGTCCCAGGAGATGAAATTTTGCAATGGCTTCAGAGGCTGGGGGACTTATTAAAACTGGATGGGAGGCGGTAATCTTCTGGTAGATGGTAATAAGCAATTCACGTTATATTTCGTGCAAAATAATTACCAATAAGGCATTTTTTAACAAAGCAACAATTTATAAATTGACTGAGAAGTGAGTTAGTCGTAGAGTCATCTTAAGATCGTTCACTCTGACTATCCGTTTCAAAATCTACAGATTGCCATATTTCGCGTAAATATAGTGACGGCGTAGAGGTAACGGAGAAGGGGGCTTAATATAATTTTATCACTTTTTGGGGAGCATGGAGATAACACGTCAGTTGTTCAAAAAAGAATCAAACTAACAAACTGTATCCATTTGAACACATTCTCACACGTTATGAGAAAATTCTTGTTTGCGGAAGTCCAAGATAAAGGCTGTCACGTCATTCTGAATGTCTTCACACCCCAGCAATTAATGTTATTAAACCCTTACTGTTAACGCCATAAAAAGTTCGTCCCAGGTTATTCCTATTCTTACAAGGTAGAAAAGTTTGAAATATTTTAACGCGACCAGTAATTATTTGGAAAGTCAGGAAAATTTTTGATACCAAACTACCGTTTTTATTTGTCAGATGGTGGGAACAAGACATCCGCAAAGCTGGTAGACCTGGACACTGAAGTTGAACTATATTATTCTGAAATTTGGGGTTGGAGAATTCGAATCGGAATTTGTTTTCCACTGATTATACTCCAGTACCACTTCAGTACCTATGGAAGAAAATGATTGCCAAAGAAAAAGGGTACACTGGTTCTACTGCTTTGGGTGTAGCTTATCAGTCCGTGCTGTCAAACATTACATGGATAGACAATGGAAACGGCTCACCTTTTGTCCAGCACCTTCAAAGGGCGATGAATCAACCCAACATTTCCAGCGAAGAACTTTCAATACGTTTTAATCTTGATATGTACGAGACCAATTCAAGCAAAAACACCTTTACAACGGGACGCATAACAGGTACCAGTTTTTCTCTTTTTCTTTCCAGTTTAATTTTCTGTTATACCACTGTCTTTTTCACTGACAAGACTACTGACACTATCTCTACCACTGTAACTGCCACTGCCACTACCACTGCGCTGCTACTGCCATCACCAATGTCGTTGCCATTACCATTGCCACTGCCATTTCTCATGCTTCTGCTACTACAATGCGCCGTACCGAAAAAGATGGCGACTGGTATGTTTACCCAAAGTTCTTAGCGAACAAGAGCCATAAAAACGCTCATAAAAACGTAAAGAAAAGCACTAAAAACTTTAAACTTAGCATAGAGAATGTCGCTAGCACAGAGACAAATTTGTGGAAAAATATGGCTTTTTATGTGTCTATTTGCTGTGTTAGGTTCGCAAGGTATTGTGGTAAAATGTGCAGCCGCCATCTTTTTCCGTACGGTGGATTGCCACTGCTACGTTTGACTTTTGCTTATAAGCGACTTAGCAGGAATAATCACTCCTTGTGCAGTGTAGCTTGTAATACTTAAAGGTTCACGCATTGTTTTTGGGTCTTATATTTCCCAGGCACAATAGGTTTGTTGGGTTGTAAGTCTCCACAATTCGTCACTCACGGTCGTATGCTGAAGTCACTGTCAACTCATCTTCAGGATGCACCTTTTTATGTGGATCAAACGAAAGGAAAGGTGTTTGTAGACTTTGGAAACAGTTTACCAATTGATGAAAATGGACATTTAGGCACAGATGACTTGGGCACTTTATTTGTTGCTGTTCCAAGAGACACACACCCCTCGCTTAACTGTTCCGATGATCTCCTGTGGCTCGGTTTTATCAAATACAGGACACCAAACTGGTATAAGAACACTGCCGGAGTCCAGGTTTTCCCATCACTTGGAACGATTTCACCACAAGATATGGACACAATCAATACCAAACCATTGGTTGTCGCTGAGGTACTACGCGATGTACATATACATATAACAGATTGCAAATATCACTTTGGCGTTATCTTTGTCAGTGTTAGAAATCCAGCACTATACCAGTCAGGAGTAAATCTAAAATACGATGTTAGCAATACTTAGTTTACAGGAAAAAATGATGTTTTTTGGATTAGGGGCCCCGAGGACTCAGTTTAAGTTGTTTTTTTTCGTTTTCCTTGAATTTTTCCACAAATATAGAAATACGAGAGAAAATGGGCCCATTTCGTATCTAACTTTGCTCAGAGGCAAGATTCTAGCAAAGACGCTACATAAAACGCTATCCAACACGTTGCTGTTTAACGATTTTAAACTTTTGGTAGCTCAAGACGAAAACAGTACTCCAGGGAAATAGTGGAGGGAAAATCATTCGATTACTTACCCGAAGCATACAACGGTGCAAATCACCATCTTTTCACTGTTCATACAGTACATGCTTATTGACGTACAATAACATGCATTTTAATTGTAGACTCTTTAAACTACTGTTTATACTGAGAACTGGTGGACTTCCTTAACCTATACCCACTGGTCGGTCTTGTTGGTTTAATTTGCAGGTTAGTGGTACTTTTCCAATTCTACACTGCGAGAAGATAGTATTAGCTGAAGCTAAAGATGGTAAAGCTATTCATCCACACAACAAGTGGGCTTTTCGAAAAAATCCTGGTGAGCATTAGCTACTGTGAAGATCTTTGCAACAAGGTTTGGGAAACCTCTCATTAATGAAGTTGTAAAACTGGAACCTTGCAATGTTAATTGTGAGAGATATATCGAAGATGGACCACCAGTTGGTCAACCTCCTTTGCCTAAAGTACTTCCCAATGCCGTCACGGATGCCAATGGGATCGTAGAGTATACCATATCAACAATAGATCCCAAGAATAACAGGAGCTTCATCGACGGGCAGCTCTATCTTTTTAGATACTCGTTCCATGATCAAAAGCTGACAGACTGTTTGGACATGTGCAAAACCGATCCTTTCAGGTTACTCAATTCGCTGATTGTCATTAGGGCGTTTGACAATTACACTATTGAGGGCGAACCAACCTGGCTAGATCATGTTTACCCTATCTTCAAGCAATACGCCAACATGTACCCAGTGATGACTGAAAACTTCGTAGATTTAGGAAACTATTATGAAGTCATAAATTACCGACATAGAATCCAAGTATGTCTCGAGTTACCCGTATCGCATCCAAACTACATGCCTGTTACACGTGACCTGTCAAAGTCCAAGCGCGAAGTTATCTTGAAATGGCTTAAGCAGACAAATCCACTTATACATAAAGAAAGCCTATACACGGTTGAACACCTTCGTGAAGACCTACAGATTGCACTTCAACTGGAGCATTCAACTATTCCACCGTATTTGACTGCTTGGGCCTCCATCAAGGAAAGCTACAACCAGCAGGTGAAAAGTATCTTGAGAGAAATAATAATACAAGAGATGATGCATATGGCTCTTGTAGCCAACCTCATCAACGCCGTTGGAGGGAACCCGTCTTTCTATTCAAAAGATTTTACCCCCCATTACCCATCACGCCTTCCCGGTGGAGTACACCCTGACTTGGTAGTACCTATCGAAAAGATCTCCCTTGCTTTAATAAGGAATATCTTTATGAAAATTGAGCAGCCAGAATTTGAGCTACAAGACAGGCTGGGACATGTGTGGCAATACGTTGGCCGTACTAGATCAAGTCATTGCAGAAAGAATGAGAATGGCGCAGGCTGCTCGAAAGGAGACGGGAACTATCATGGCGATTGTCTCCATCCATCTGATAGGGAGCAGATTGCGGAGTCTGGTATACGAGGTAAACCGTAAGCGCCTATTCTCACTTGATTATGTACGGGGCTGGGGTTGGGGGGGGGGGGCTACTTCAATATATAGGCTTACAGGTTATATATGTATGAGCCTCTGTAACGTTCCATACTTATATGACACAAACAAACCGCTGTTAACCTTGTGGTAGCGATATAAGGTAGTGGTACATGACTTTCATATAACGCATGCGCGGGTGAGTTTGACTGAACGCTATCTAACGTAATCAACTTTGCCTAAAGCAAAATATGAACAAATATTTCACCGCCTGATAAAGACGGACTCGTCCCATTGTGACCCGAAGAGAAACGAGTTTAACTAATTTTGCTAATCCTCACACGTATTTCATTTGTTTCAATGAATGTTTCATCGCTTTAAAACGGAGAAATTGTCACATCACAAATCAAGGAATCAAGCTCCATTATTTTTGCCAATTCTCTCAACATGTTTAGTTTGTTTCGTATTACCTCTTTGCATTTCCAAAGGGGTTAATTGTTCGTTTTTAGATAAGATCTTTTCGATCTTCAGTTGACTAAATCGTCACGAATTGCAAGTTAACTTGTTTAGTTTTGCCAGGGGATTCCCGGGTTAGCCGAAACTGGATTTAAACACTAATTGAGTCGTGAGATTTGCCTATTACGTGTTTGAGCGTGGAATGAAGATTTCGCTTTCCTCAGACTCTGACGATCTGTTCGTGTTTACCAAGAATTATAATTTGATTTTAATGCTACGCTCACTGTATTTACGGTCTAGGCACCGCAGTAAATATTTCGTCGTCTCTGTGCAAACGTTCTCAGTTCTCAGACGTTCCACGTTTAAGTTCAATTTGTGTTTTTCAGCAGAATAAATAAAAAGTGATAAGAAAGATAAGCTTAGTCATTAGAATTTAAACATTACTTCATCCAGTAACGCTATAGACAAAATATTGTGTCACACAGTCATACTTTTTGTCAAGCCGGTTCTTATGTTGAGCGACGTAAAAAAACATTACTTATTTGTATGGCCGGTTAAGATGCCCATTGGGCTTTCTTGTAATAGGGTATAATTTAAAGGGAAATCAATCAGTGTTTTTTTTGTTAAACTTACTCTAGACTAACAATTTTACTGTTCAACTTTTTGAAAATGATTTCCAAAACGACCTCTTTTCCTAGCCTTACTATCGTTAGCTGGGCTACGACAGTAATAGAGTTTCTGGGAAATAACAAGTCTGGGAAAGGGTTGGGCCTTTTTATGTCTGGTCTACATCTAGAATAGAGTTACCTGGACAAAATTATGGCACCTATTGTTAGAACGTTACCTACGTACATAAAAGACATCAACCACGCTTCAAAAATTTTTCGCGACTTCAATTTCTTCAACGAAACCAAATTAATTTTCACTATGGACATTACATCTTTAAGCACAGTAATTTCTAACAACGAAGGCCTTCAAGCGCTTAAAAATTTTGTTTTGACCAACGTACCACCCAGAAACCTAGCACTCAAACACTTCTCCATTTAGTCGAATTTGTTTTTTAAAGACCTTTAAGACTTCCATTGATCATCTCAGGTCCAAAAGGTAAATTAAGGTAGGTAAAGGCACACACAAGTCGAGGAGCCCACAAGGCCGGAGCTTAGATTCTTTAGCATGAAGCCACTCAGAGTATCCGTACTGCCCCCTGAATGGGATGCTAGCCCCAGCAGCAAGGTTACCCCAAGCAGTATGTCGCGCTTGCCCATCTTTACATGAAGGCGGAAGAGACAATATGTGGGGCAAAGTTTCTTGTCTTAGGAAACAACACGATTGCAGGGACTGGGTTTCGAACCACAGACCTCCAGATCTGAACTCGAACACCTCAACTACTACACCACCACACCCCCACTAAAAAAAACCACCACCACCACCACCATCACCACCAACAACAACAACAACTCAATCAAAAATCAGCGATCTATATGATTGCATGTCTACCAATGCAATATACTGCACAGCTTGCAACCTATGCAAAATGTTATACACTGGTAAAACAGGAAAACGACTCTGTGATCTCTTCCGCGAACATTTGGAGAGAAGTTGAAAACAACGACAAAGATGTACCTAACCCTTTTCGAAAGATTTTTATCTTCCACGCCATTCATTCAAAAACATGACTCTCTGCGGATTTTCTCTTCAGCAACACTGAAAGTTGCAAATACACAAATCGGCACCTTGGCTCCTCACGGGCTCAACGAACGCTGATCATGATTCTTCAATTAGTTTATTCATGCATTCTCCGTTGCTTTGATTCCACCAATAACATAGCTTCATATCCTAGTATATAAACACACACAACCCATAATCCTCTACGTTGCTCGGACAAAGGGCTAACGCTCGAAACGTCAGCTTCTCTAACTTTGCTAAGGCGGTTTGAGTGTTATACTTCATACCAAACCATGTAATAAGGCATTTTTTTGGCTTTCAGGTCACCAAGCTAATGCAATGAAACGTTTGCGTCAAGCGATGGCAAGTACGAAAAACAAGAACCAGGTAACATTTATTTGAAATGCAGTTCTCGAAATTATTTTTCGGTTTAAGGAAAATTCCTCAAGTGATAGCAAACGAAGTGATTACCAAACGAAAACTAAAAGAAATGGCAATTTCAACCTCCTTGGGCTGTCGTAGCTCGTCAAGAAATTCAGTTACTACCCAGAAGAAGAACGAATAGTATCCCACA
Source organism: Siderastrea radians (assembly GCA_964017195.1). Lineage (NCBI taxonomy): Eukaryota > Metazoa > Cnidaria > Anthozoa > Scleractinia > Rhizangiidae > Siderastrea > Siderastrea radians. The sequence goes on along the minus strand of OZ024890.1, from coordinate 49,095,785 downwards.
ATCCTTTGCCTCATGGAGTTTCGTGAAGATAACGAATGTCTTGTGACACACATGGCGGATTTTGCCTGTTTTTGCTTTGGATTTTTTCACAGATAAAGCGTTTCGCTGGGGATAGCACACTTCAAAACACAAACTTACAACTTTCATCATGAAATAAGTGTTGTTTCTTTTGAATTTAGTACATTAGAAATGGTTTTTGTAGATGATTTGAAAAACAATGTCTCACGCCATCTGTTACCACCGCTTCAACGAGTTGCACGAAGTTAATTATAGGTCTCTTTATTCTTGAGTAATTTACAGAAACAGTTAAAATCTGAATAATTAAAAGGTATTTGGACAACTTTGCACAATAGTGACCCTTAGTGACGCGACAGTTTCAAATTTCTGAAGGTTTGAAAATGGACCAAATCCCCGCAATTGCGAGTAACACGTTTTACCTCACATGGCTATTCCACGACAAATTTAATAGAGCAATAAGCAGTGTAAGGAGATTAATTGCGCTTTTTCTTTATTGTGCTTTCTGTGCCAGCAAGGAGTGAATTAATCGTTTATGGTTTGTTAGATAAACTCAAAAGGAGCCGTGAAGATTACCAGTCATTAGCAGTTGCTTTATCCTTGAGTATGGTCAACTGTGCAACAGATATCACTATTGCTGTCTCTTCTTGAAATGGTCGAAGTAGTTTGACACAAGACTTGGAGATCGCAAATTATTGTTCCAGGTAATTGTCCATTGTCCTGTACATTTAAAAACTACTCGAGGAATAATTCGAGAAAGCGATTTTGAATACATTGCTTACAATCATCAACAACATCCTCGTGTCAACACAAGATACAGCTCGCTGTATCTCGTCTTTAACAACGAATTCGAATCGATGATCGAAACGTGACAATTAAGAATATACCTACGGCGATGTCGCAAATGCGGTTTATTTGAATCAAGTAGGACTGCACAAATCACCGAACTGTTCTTCAACTGAGCGATCATCGATGTACTTCGAGAGCGATCAGACCATTCATCTGGGCAAACTTTCAAGGAAACTGTAACGAATTTCCTCGCAATATTAAGTGCAGCATGGGCAAAACCTTTCAGCTGAACACTAAATTCTCCCATCGATACGCAGCGTGAGCACTAGACCAGACGCGCTATTACGAAACAGAGTATTTTGCGTTGTAACACGTTACAAACGAAGCTGCCGCCGTTTGAGTGAAACTAATTCCATCGATCCCTCGAGAGACTGATGACGTCACTTCAGATTTTGATACTAGCAAACGCATTTTGATAGTTGCAAACGCAAAGGATTGTGGGGTGCTATTCATTCTTCTTCTGGTTACTACCACCCTTTTTATTGCAGAACATGTTATGTAATATAAAAATTTAAAGGGTTCAAACTCGCCCGAAAACCATTCCGCTTGCCATGATTGCTCAGTATGAGTATGGTGCTCCACTCGCGCAGGCCTGCTGCCCGCACGGGGACTCCGCTAACAATTAAAGGGTTCAGACTCATGACCCCTGCGAAACCGCTGTGATATTTTCCATGTCTCGTAGTTGTGTTTATCAGTTGACTATAGAACTAGTGCATACAAGTTTAAACACTCTTAACAATAGATTAGAAACTAGTGCGATACTGCGATACTTATGATTTAGCACATGAGTATTCACCGTATTCCACTAATTAGCCCTTGTTGCCTCGTTTTAAGCCAAATATTCCTTTGAACTCTGCAGATGGGATCGAGGCAGCAAGGGCCAATTAACAATGAGATAAAAGAGTAATGTACTTTCCGCCATTTTGGAATAAGGTGTTTGTCTTAGTATTGCACTATGTTGAAACAATTGACAGTTATTCTTATTTGTATGTTGCAAAAACTGGCCGCGTTTTGTTGTGACAGTGACGGTTTTTTTTCCTCGATGTACTCAGCTCCCTGGTGACGATGCTAAACAATTCGTCCAGCACCACAACACAATTGGTAACTTTTACCATCACATCTTGACCGTCCTTGGAAACTTGACAGATTGTGGAGCAGATAACAGCATATTTACCGGAAACCGAAGCAAACAAGTTGTAACTCTCTGGTCACTTAACAAGCATAACATCTCAGTCTACGACTACCACACTGCAGTTGACGCCATCCACGCTATTATTGAACAGGGTGAAGGTAGCGATCCTTGTAACCCCATTACTTGGAATGAATGGAATGAAACGGATCTGTCACATTACTTTTTGTTCCAATCGGTTGTCGAGGAGCGAGGGATTCAAGTGGACAATTCTACTACAAATATTGCTGCTGCTGCTGGCGTTAATAAGGTATGTTATGAGGAGCAAAAATATACGGATGGGATGTAGGGGCGGAGGTGCGATGGATTGGCCAAGTTTAGGGGAGAAGGGGTGGCAATACTCTTTGCTCGCTTTGTGCTAGAAACGAAAAAAGGATAAGCTCTAACCAGATGAACCCTTTGGGTCAGATTTACAGGTAGAAAAGCAATTAATATATTAACTGCTCCAGACAACAAATCGTTCTGATAGGGCGCAGATTGCGAAGTCTAGTATACGAGGTAAGTCGTAAGCGTCTATTGTTACGTGGTTATGTACCCGGGGGGGGGAGGGGGGTACTTCCATATATAAGCTTACAAGCTTATGGCTCAGATTTACAGTTAACTTGTCCTCTAATAAGGTAGAAAAGCAGTTAATATATATACTGTTCCAGACATTACATTTCGAGTGCTCAAAATATCCCTTTTTGGTGTGATATCTACTAAGTTGTTACATGTGTACGGTTTATCTCGTTGTTTGCTAGCTAATTTTTCCTTCATTTTGCCATCTCTTCCAGAAAGAGAGGGGCAAACTTACCTTTTGTGGAACTTCAACTGTGGGATGGGGAGCAAACGCTTTCGTGTATAGGATTTTACTCGCAGTCGAACGTGTTGCCAAACCTGGAATTCTCGACTGCGTAATCGTCTTGTTATTAGACAGTTCGCTTAAAATTTGAGCATTTTTTTCTAGTCATAGTTGGAAGTCATAAAAGGATGGTCTAGAATTGGTGGTAGCGAGGGTGGATGGGAAGGACATTTTCAATCTGTGGCCAGAGAGTCCTTAGAGAGATCATTGAGTACATTGATGTTAGCGACTTTTTATACCCCACTACACGCTCAAAAACGATTACTGATGATAGTTGTTGTTCATCCCCAATAGACGTGCAATGGCAGCTACTACTTCAATGGTTCCGAGATAAGCTTTGATCCCGAAGGTGTCTGGCCAATGATTCCTAATCCCCAGCTGTCAGATTACAGTCGTCGCTCAAAAGCGTACAGACAAGCAGTATTGTTTAACAAGGCGTATACCAAGCTGATCAAATCACTGGAATACACCTTTAACGGCAACCCTAAGGCACTGGGGGATGCTATTGGCCTCATGTACGCAGTCGAGCTTCACTTAAAAAATCTGCTGCGCACGCCTGTTGACGACAACGGTGACCCAGATATCGGGCCTAACGCTGGTCCAACCTTTGACTTTACACCGTAAAGCGTTCTTGTTATCTACAATGCACTTGCTGCAACTAAGGATTACTTAGATTGACTTTTTTCTGATTCATTTTATTTTGCACGTAATTAATTATGATAAAAGCAAAAATTGCTAAATAGTTTTCACTTTCGGCATGCGTCAGTCTCTGGTCGTCATGTACTAGGTTTTGCAATTCAATTTTTCATTTTAAAGTTTTACTTGGCGTTTGTAGATTTGAGGTTGATTACTATGTGTCACGGAGCAACATTAGTTTATAAACAGCGGTTTCCAAGATGGAAACACTTAGGGATGTAGACAATAGAACTCATATGAGAGCTCCAGTTCTAGTTATTTCTTTACGATATCTCATTAGACCATTGAACGTTTGCCTCAGGTGGCTGTGCAAATGTGTTAAGGTTGCGCTTGCAATACTTTCTAGTTTTCACAAGGTTGTACGATCGAAAATTACAAACGAACAAACGAACAAACAAGTGTAAGGTTAGGTTTTACAGTTTGAGCTTTTGAACAAGTGGTAGAGTTGACGAAAAGCTGTTAAAAAGTAATTTAGTTTCCCAAGGTTGTACGATCAGTTAAAAAAACAAAACAAAACAAAACAAAACAAAGAAAACAAGGAAAATAGGTGTGCTGTTAGGTGTTACAGTTTGAGCTTTTGAGCAATTAGTAGAATTGAAGATAAGCTGTTGAAAAGTAGCGTAGTTTTGGTCAAAGTTCTTCCCTATAATAAAGTTTGTCAGTTACTCGCGACGCGAGGCTGTGGTATCTCTTGTCTAACCTGGTTGCTGGCGTTCCAGCGTAATACTTAAGGGCACATTACAGGATCTTTTCAGGCCGGAACTAGCGACATATCGGAACAAGCGAAGACAAAATCGCTTCAGGGGTAGTTTTCTTCGGTTTTAAAATTTTTAAGCTTAAACGACTCCAAAGGCGTGGGTGGCTAGCTTCCGAATCCATCTCCCCCACTGGATCCGCCCCTACGTTAAACCAGTTACATCTTATCAATTCACATGGTCGTTGACACATAACCAAAAAAAAGGTGCTTTTATAGCGTTTCTTTGAGCGTAGTGTCTTAATATTATTAGTCAAGAAATAACAATTCTGGCATATTTTCTTTTGTATTCTCCATGCTTGCCGTAATGCAACACAATTAAACACATGGTCTTGTTCGGGGTGGGAGTGGCGCTAGTTATTCGTGCAAGAAATGACAATTGGTTATGTGCGGTCAAATTTAGCGTCATACTCACCATGTCATCTCCCAAGTAAGGTAGCATTGTACGTCCGCACTTTTATCCTCAAACCATCACTATCACCGCTGAGCAAACAAAGCGGAGATCGCTTACCAATCCCGGCTCTTATTTGCGTAGGCTACTCCTCTATCAATTAACTATATATGCAAAACGAAAGTGCACCTTTGAGAGAAGCTTGCGTTTTTTACCCACTGTCAGGAAGGCGTCTAGTAATACCCGTTTCTTTTCGTTCGTTTTTTGTACCCCGCCGTTAGGACTGGATCTAGTAATACCCGTTTTTTAACCGAAAAAAGAAACGTAAAAGTCTACTTTTAGGCCATGATTTGATGAATGATTTGGCGAAAGCAAGGAACTTTCTCGAATCGCCTTCTGTGTTTCATTGACGTAATCTTTACGTGTCACGGGAAGGTAGGCAAATTCATGCCAGCTTTAAAGCTCGCTAGCACCTTCGTCCTTGTTCTCGTCGAAGAGAAGTCAACTCCGTTGAAGTTCTTGCACTTTTCTACACAAGTTTCCCTAAAGAGGTTGACGAAGCAAAGCAAAACTGCCAAAAAATGCTTGCATTTCACTCTTGAATATTTAACCTAGTTTGTTTACCAGGCTAGTGTCGAGTAACCCGATCGAATCGGTGCCTTTGAAACCTTGCTTGCATCCTGTCCTTGCTCTCTTCGAATAGACTAATAATTTTCGAATAGACTAATAATTTTCGAATAGACTAATAATTTTCGAAGAGACTAATAATTTTCGAATAGACTAATAATTTTCGAATAGACTAATAATTTTCGAATAGACTAATAATTTTCGAATAGACTAATAATTTTCGAATAGACTAATAATTTTCGAATAGACTAATAATTTTCGAATAGACTAATAATTTTCGAATAGACTAATAATTTTCGAATAGACTAATAATTTTCGAATAGACTAATAATTTTCGAATAGACTAATAATTTTCGAATAGACTAATAATTTTCGAATAGACTAATAATTTTCGAAGAGACTAATAATTCTCGAATAGACTAATAATTTTCTACACCGTCTTTAATAAAGATTTTGGCAAATCGATCCTAAACGACTGAAGATAATGCTAATGCTGACCAAAAGTTTGTTCGTTTGGCCAACGGAAGACTGGTGCAAGTGACCACCAAAAAATAATACGAACGAAAAAAAAAACCGGTTCTTACTAGACCCGGTCCTGACGGCGGGGTAAACAGTCCTTCTTTTACAATAAGCCAAACAGTAGGACTAGTCACCTTTGAAAGAAAAACTCATTGTTTAACAAACAACGAACTTTGACGAAAGGCAGTTTCGCTAGCTTCCCTCATTTTAGTTAAGAGATAACTCGAGTTATCGTCAACTTTCGCTTCCCGTGGCGGTTCTAGATATCAAGATTCCAGCCGTACTTTTGTAAGAGCATTTGACACTCACTACAATTTGTCGAATGGTAACAGGCAGAGCAAAAACAATGAGCGAAAGAGAAAAAAAACTTCCGGGAGGAGCCTGTGCAAGCAATCCTTTCGAGCCTAACAGCCAAGGTCTTTGAAGAGATTGGTTTGGGCTGCGAACCGTACTTGCTTTAATCCGAAATAATGATGACGGTTTGAGAATACTGTAGCGGAGAAGTAAAATGCTCTCTCTCTCTCTCTCTCTCTCTCTCTCTCTCTCTCTCTCTCTCTCTCTCTTTCTCTCTCTGCTACGATGTGTCTGAAAATATATCGGAGCAGGAGCTCGTGGAAAGGAGTGATTCAAGTTCTCAATTTATGGCACACACGAAACGTCGGACGAATCCCTAATGCCTTCTGGTCTGTTGCTTTGACTTTCTCTCGTAGGAGAATACAGAAACAATATTACTGTGGCTGATTTGCTTTAATTACCTAGTTACGAAGGGTGCTATAATTCTATAATGAACCCTCCTGTGGTCGCCCATAGGAAAAAGAATATATTGAGTCAATTCAGTGCACGCATTACTAGCGCCAGTCCCATTCTGAGCAAAACTTTGTGTTACACAAGCATGTGGAATGTATGCGAAGATATGCCAGAATTATTTCTTCTTGACTTTTATTGCTAAGACACTGCACTTTTTTTACTTCTGGTAAATTGTATTGATTTCTGAAAGGTCGCTTTGATTTAGAATGGCACGCAGTTCCTTATTAGCACGAGTCAATGACGATCCCGATTATAACTGATTTCTCACACTCGCTTATACTTACAAGTATCGAAAAACTGACTGAACTGCGAGAGAGAAGTAAGAGGAGAAGAGCCAAAAAGATAAGGAATGCTTTTCTAGAGAGATTCTGCCTAAACTTTTTGATATTTTTGTCTCTAAATTATATATATGTTTCTGGTTTTCCTTTTGGCTCTCGTAAGTCTCCGGCGATGACTAGCGGTGTCACGCCATTTTTTACAATGCGAAAGCCATATTTTCGACAACACGCCGGGCCAGCATGAGGCCTGAAGCGGCACCCTAGGAATAACTTTTGTGTTTTTAATCCAGTGGAGCTCAAACTTTGCAACGTAACAGAATTCGCAATTGCGAACAATCGTATGATTTTTGTTTTGCGATTTTAACGGTTTTTGGCGGGAAAATGGCGTCATGCAAATGACGGCAAAATTTTATTTTCACCTGATGACTGACTTATTGCGCGATTTCAAAAGGATATGATGAGACTAATTCAAATATGAAAAAATAATTGAAAAAGCTTTATCGGTTCAAAAGATACGACAATCTGAAATTTGAATTTCCCGCCATTTTGTTACTATATTTAGAAATTTGGCAAATTTCAAAATGCAATATCTTTTGAACCGATAAAGCTTTTTCAATTATTTTTTCACATTTGAATTTGTCTCAACATATTCTTTCCAAATCGTGTACTAGTTTAGTCATACGGTGAAAATAAAATTTTGACGTCATCTGTATGACGTCATTTTCCCGCCAAAACCCGTTAAAATCGAAAAACAAAAATCATACGATTGTTTGCTATTGAAAAGTCTGTTATGTTGCAAAGTTTGAGCTTCACTGGATTAAAAACACAAAAGTTATTCCTAGAGTGCCGCTTCAGGCCTCATGCTGGCCCGGCGTGCAAAATAGAGGTTGAACTCGAGGCCCTGCGGGTTGCTTAAAACGATTTACCCAAGGGTTTGTTTTGATATTCTGATAAAGCAGTATATAAATAAGCCAAAGAAAGTCTTTTTATGAAATTGTATGCCATCCTCCTTAGTTAAAATTAGTTATATTTTAGAGCTACAATTTGGTTGCAAAAAAACTCTCAATTATAGCGTATTGTTCTAGATCTGTTACGAGCACAAAAGTAACTTACATTTTACAAATTTCTTCGTTAATCAGGGGTCGGTACAAAATGTGAACCCCCCCTTTTGGACCCCCATCTGGACCCCTGTGGACCACATCTGGACCCCTTCTGGAACCCCCATCTGGACCCCTTCTGGACCCCCATCTGGACCCCTGTGGACCCCATCTGGACCCCTTCTGGACCCCCATCTGGACCCCTTCTGGACCCCCAAGTGGACCCTTCTGGAACCCCCATCTGGACCCCCTACTGGACCCCCATCTGAACTCCCTTTTTTCTGCAAAAAATCGTAGTTTGGCAAATGCTCAGGACACTTTTTGTGGAAATATAAATAACTGCCCCTAAACCAGAGAACGCATAATTGCAGTCCCGCATGAATAGGAAGATTCATTCATTCATTTAACTTTATTTAAACATAAGGCCTCTTCAAATGGTAAATCAAAAACAATTAGCGTAATCTGTGGGACATCAAATTACACTTTCTTATGGTCTTTGTTAAACTAAATGTATAAATCTAAATACCAACAATATAACTACTAGAATTACTTGTTAATTAATTATTTAATAACAATAGTTTGTACAAAGGGGTTCCCACTTTTCATGAATGCCGTATATTAACTAAAATTATGCATGATTATCAAAGAAACCACTACTGCTGGATTTAAAGCTGGTGAGAGTTTGTGACTGCCGCAGTTTGACAGGTGGGCTATTCCGCAGCACCGTGCACCACTGTAGCTGAAGCTGTTGTTTAGTAAGTTGGTGCGGGGCAGTTGGTGCCCCGGCAGTCCTTTAGTGTATAACTTGAAATATCACTACGATCGGTGAACTTTGTTCGCAGGTATTCTGGGGCAAGACCATAGAGAGATTTATTGACCACACAGTAGCTGTTGAATTTTCCGCTGTACATCTAGTTCAGTCTAGCCAAGTATTTTAAAAAGGTAGTCGACACTGACCTCATAAGAAGTGAAAGTTAAGATTCGCGCAGTACGATTTTGTATTTTTTGCGGAAGAGTTTTGTTCCAATTGCCCCAAACGACGCTACAATAATCATAGTGGGGTTTAGGCTCGATTTCCGCCGTTCTGTCGAGTCTAGAGGGGCATAGTTACAACAAAGTGTCCCAAGCATTTGCCAAGCTATTATTTTTTTAACAGGGTTCAGAAAAAAGAGGGTCCAGAAGGGGGTCCACAAGGGGGTCCAGATGGGAGTCCAGATGGGGGTTCAGATGGGGGTCCACAAGGGGTCCAGATGGGGGGTCCAAAAGGGGGTTCCACGTTTTGTACCGTTAATCAGTACAAGAAGACTAAGGAAAACCACACGTATTATTTGAAGTTTCGTATCTAGTTCTGGTTTGATATGCTAACTGAACAAATTTTGGGAAAATTACGTCTCGCCGGAAGGTTAGTGGATTTTGAGCTCAACTGAGGCAAAATGGTTTTTCTCGTATTTTCGCGAAAGGAGGCCGTATTTGGAAAAACTAACTAGAGCCCGCTTAGTTTCTTAGTAAGGCCTATCCATGAGCAAATATGAACCAAATTGATGTTTCCTCTTGCGCCACCAAAAGTCGATTTTGGTCGATATTTGTGGAAAGTCGCTATTTAAGGTATCAGCCACGGAAAAAAGTGTCATTTTTTCATAAATGAGATTTTTACATGCTCAGATAAATCTCTTCGAGAGCTTTCTTTCAAATAAAAACTTGAAAGAAAATACTGGCTCAGTCGAGAGTTATTAGGAGTAAAAGATTTTTCCTTGTTAACTACGGTAATTGATTGCTGACTAGTTCTATCACACCTGATTACCTTGGTCACGTGAAATTGAAAGCGCCTGCTGGTTGCATTCGCATTAACGATCTCAGCTTCCGAAGTGGTTATCAGTTCTGGTTTTTACGAAGTAATGAGAGTTTTCTTTCTCCTAAATATGCATCCTATAAGGAAACGGTTGTGTCTGTTTCGTCTTCTAAACTAAGACTGAAGGAAAGGAAAGCCCTTGACAAAGAATGGGCAGTGAATTGGCAGAGAGCGATCAGGGCACAGGTAGCCCAAGCTCCAAAGGGAGCCGTCAACATGACATTGCGTACAGCGTTATATTTATAAGAGTTTGTATGGGAATAGAACGATCGTAAAAAATAGTTCAAAATAGGGGAAAGAGATTTAATAAAATCGACTTACCCTCCCATCTTCTGTGTATAACTTGTGTTTCTACGGCATTCGGAGGCGTTTCAAAGCGATTCCAGTGGGTTTTTTGTTCTCTGTTGCCATCAACATGACATTGCGTAACAGCATAAGAGTTTGTATGGGAATATGACGATCGTACAAAATAGTTCGAAATAGGGGAAAGAGATCTAACAAAATCGACTTACCTGCCCTCTTCTGTGTATAACTTGTGTTTCTATGGCATTCGGAGGCGTTTCAAAGCGATTCCAGTGGGTTTTAGGTTCTCTGTTTTCCTCTCCATATATAATTCCTCAAGGTAGGGGACCCGAGCGACGAAGCCCAGCAGATCGCCTGTAGGAATCCAGCGATAAATTCGCCCCAAAGGCTCCGATCGCCTCGAGATTCCTCCTAGAGCACCTCTGATAGCTTTTCTAACCACTGCTTCTCTTCATCGGATGAAAACGTCCGCCAAGGAGCAATTTTAGCTTGCAAAACTTACAAGGTTTTTCCATCGAGAGCCGTCGAACGATCCGTTGACCGTGTGTTCCGTGCACCTAAAAAAGCTTAGCGACCCGGCCTTTTGGTTCAAATTACCTGCGCACGCGGTGGGAGAAGGGATAATGTTCACCTCAAGGGAAATACCCACCCAGGGGACCGTGCCACGAGCTCTTTGTCACCATTGTCTCTCATCCGCCAATCAGAGAACAGTGTTTCGAGAACTTAAAACTCAAAGAGGATTTGCCGAATGTTTTACTTTTCAAAGGCAACTTGGACTTACGAAAGTTGATTTGAGGGCTAGATCGATTTTGTTACACGCTGTTTGTTTTACGAACTCCTAAAAAACGTATTTTTGTTGAAAGTCTCGTGGAAATGCTCTCGAAACATCTTCACCAGAACAAGCAAGACGTCGAGATTTCAGAGAAGTTATCGAAGCCAGTAAAATTGTCTGGGTATTCGCCTGAGTGGAAGTTATGGTGAGTACATAGCAGTAAAATGTATTAATTACAAATTTGTACGGACTGTTTTAGCCTGCGTAACTAGCCTTTCGGCGGCGGAAAGTTATTTGTTTCGTACGGGAAAGCTAGCTACGTAGGCTCGTGAGTCTGTAAAATTAACGGAAATATCGTTAGCGTTTGCGTGACTTTCGGCCCCTGTTTTATGATACCAATTTGATTCCCATCTTTATTTTCCACTGAATAGCTCCAAGACTTTAAGATATCTATTTTGGAAATCAGATCAAACTGTATAGCAATAGCTTATATCCATTATTCAACTTTCTCTAGGATACTTGCAAATTACGATCACGCAGAAGGTCACACGGTTCTAATTAACGAAATCCTGGAACATGCAAATCGGGAAAAAGAGAACGTTTCCCAAAAACAGCTGTCCTGCCAGACGTTAGGGTGGATAATGACTGATTCCTTTGGAGGAAAAGTTCGTGTAGTACAAAGAGGTACTAGGAAGCACCGAGAACGAGCGTACTTGAATTTGCAACGAAGAAACCTCCAAGGAACCCATGGTACTAAAGGAAAAAGCTCATGGTAACAGCGTCGACCTCAACAAGGACCTTGGATTTAAAAAGCTGCTTGGAGAGAAAAGAATTGAAAATCAAGTTGTATACGCACTAAACTACTTAGACCAATCCTCCCTTTGCTTTGGTTTCGAAGATGATGATAATTGCGTTCTCTCCATGTTAACCGATGTGACTGGTGTTCTACGTCTGGCAGATATTGAAAGCAAGAGAGTGTTCGCACACAAGTGCCTTGTATTAAGCGGTCCTAGTGGAATATGTAATAACTGTTCTCGACTTCGTGTGCAGAACGGCAAAAGAAAGAGGCGGAAGGAAAGTCAAATGGAAATTCACCCCAAATGTAATAAGAGGTACATGACCAAAGAGGAAGTTGAAGTGCAGTTGAAAAATGAACAAAAAGTGCGAAGGAATGCTGAAAAGAGAGAGGAATATTGGCGGGAGAAGTTCCAAAAGGAGTGTGTCGCAGTAGAGAGTGAAGACCAGGATGATCTGTTTAAAATGTTCACAGAAGTGGAGGAAAAGGATGTTCCTGAAGATATGAAGTGTTTTTGGCAACAACAGCACAAGATACTGCACACCAAATGCAAGCAGGGATATAGATGGCATCCAAAGTAAGAAAATGTATTTTTTTTAGCCCGGGGGGAGGGGGGGTGGGGAGGGGGCATAGGATGGACATTAGAAGGCCTTCTTGGATGGTCAAATAATTAAAGTAAACATCAACAAAACGTAGTAAGTAAGTTCAAAAGTGCCCCCCCCCTCTCCCCTTTGAAGCTCAACATTGAAAGGTGTATAAAACAATCACAAATTCATAATTTTTGTAGTTGACATTTTAAGAATTATGATTATTTTCATTATTTTATATTAAGTTGTTTCTTTTAATTTCCTTTGTGGAAAGAAACTGAGATGGGGTGCAAAGGGTAATCCATAAATACCAGTAGACATCTACAATTGTTTTCTCCTTACCATACGTCAAGCAAAAATATGTAAATTACAGTAATGGCCCAAGACCAAAACAAACTTGTATCTCACATTTAAGTGTGTTGTACTGAAAAGAATGTCTATTACTCCCGCTTACAGGATCATGCAGTTGTGCATACAATAATGTACTGTAAAAACCCCAAGGTACTTGACCCTCTTCGGCAGTTCATACGTCTGCCAAGCAATCGGACTATTAGGTGAGTCATTATCACATGTATGTAGTTGAGTTCATCATAATCATTCATTGTATTCACCATGTAGTACAGAAATCATGCATGGATTATTATTATTAGTAGTAGTATTATTAGTATTATTATTATTGTTATTATTTTTGCATGGGATATATGGGAAGAAATCTGCCTAGAATCTAGATACATGTACCCATTAAATATTTAAATTAAAGCTCATTTGTTGAAGTTGTCAATTGGTTTTTATCAGAAATTTATTAATAATTAATATTATAGTCTATTACACACTTTCTGTTGTTATCAGAACTTTACTATTTTAATTCAGGTACCACAAAAATAAACGAGCAGAGCAGCCAGGCTGGAACAGAGACACAATTCAATGGTGCCGTGAGGCTGCCCAGGCCAAACAGCTCAGAGACTGGGACTTTTGGGGTGGTTTTGTAATAGATGAAATGAAGATTGAGGCATTTTTTTTTTGAAGATTGAGGTATATATTATGGCTACCACTCCAATACTCATTGCAGTTAAAACCATATTTTAAGTCAATAGTAGAAACAGGTTAAGAATGGGACCTGTCTGAATAAAAGTTCTAGTATCATAACTTGAGCAATTCAAGATATTTATTAAAGGCAACTGTTAAAAAACATTTCTATCGAAATTGAGGATAATAAAGTCAAGGTACAATGAAGTAAGACTACACAATCATTTACATTCCTACTTGTTATAAACTCCAAGATAAAACAACAGTAAAACGCATATAATTAATTGTCAGTGAAAAATTTTATCAGGAAAATGTGGAAATGGTGGTCAAGAATGGTAAACATCGCCTTGTTGGCTTCGTTGAGCTTGGAGCTTTACATGATGATATGCTACGATTAGAAGGTAACATGCTTCATCAGATATTATAAAAACTACCCTCTCTATAGCCCAATGTCTTTTACAACACTACTCATGCAAGTGCAATAATTATTTTATTGGTACAGAAGAGTTTTCAATCGAGCATTATAAACCCAAAACCCAAAACTAAACACTCTTACCAATCACAGAATGAAAAAGGCATTGCCAGGCCTACACAGACTCCCCTATGTGGTTTTACGTTAGCGACGCACGAGCCTTTAAAGTTTTGCTCTGACGAGTATGTCTTTGAGCGATTTACCTCTTTTGTATGAATTTTTTTTTTATTTTAATTTTTTTTTTCTCTTTTGTATGATATAATTGGAGGCGTTTTGTAAATTGTTCTCAGCAGTGGCTGGTTTTGGATGAGACTCCAATGTTGCATCAGTATTTGTTTTAAATTTTTAACCCCTGGATGGTATGTTGTCACAAAAGGCATTATTTTGCATTAATTTTTTTTTTGTTTGTTTTTTAAGTGCCGTTTGCCTTTCGGCAAAGGAGACCTCAGATAAGGTTTTTTCAATTAGGCTTTTTGGATAACCACGTGCTTCAAGTCGTGTTTTGAAGTTACACATGGCCTCCTGGAAATTTTTTTCCGAGGAGTTTGTTCTTCCTGGTGGGTGGCAAGAGGAATAGTGTGTATATTGAAAGGTCTCGGTTGGCTTGTAGTGAGTTTTGACGTCGAGGATAGATTTGTTTTGGAATCTTTCACCTTTGTACACTACCGTGTCTAAGAATGTAATTTCTTTCTCTGAGATTTCAGCTGTAAACTTTATAGTTGGATGAAATGTGTTAGCTTGTTCTATGAATAGATCAATGTCTTGTTTACTGGCGTCCCACAGGGAGAAAATGTCGTCTATGTAGCGTTTCCACACTCTCGGTTTGATGTTGCTTTGATTAAGCACTTTTGTTTCGATTTCTACCATGAAGAGATTGGCGAAAGCAACCGCCATTTTCGTTCCCATGGCCGTTCCGTGACATTGGAGATAGTTTTCTCCGTTGAACTGGAACGAATTTTCTTTCAGTATAAGTCCGAGCATTTGTTTAAGATAGTGTGACGGAATGGGAGGGTTGTTATTGTGGTATTTTTCGCCGGTATGCTTGGCATACTATTGTGATACCCCCTTCTTGTGGAATGTTTGTATACAAGCTTGTTACATCCATTGATACTAAGATGGTTTCATGTGACACTTGAGTTTTCTCTATAAAGTTTATGAAATCAGTCGTATCTTTAAGATACGATGTTTGTTTCTGAGCAATTGGCTGTAATAAGTGGTCCACAAAGGATCGATGATATCCTTTCAGTCGGCCCTTCGCAGCCCGATATAATGGCTCTACCGACTGGCAAAGGTTTGTGGATTTTTGTTAGAGTGTAGAAAATCGGTATCCTGGGTGGATTAGGAGTTTGTGAAAGCCATTTTTTTGTCATGTCGTAATGTTTGCCATCGTGTAGTTGAGTAATAAGTTTATTAACTCTTCGTAATGTTTCAGTGACCATGGGGTTTTCAAGAGGTCGGTAATGGTCGCTATTGTCTAGCTGTACCTGGGCCTCTTGAATTTTGTCCCTTTTGTTGAGAATCACTGTTGTGCTGCCTTTATCAGCACGTTTTAGGTTAATGGCAGTATTCTTTTGCAGTTCTTTGACTGCTTTGTGTTCGTTGTGTGACAGGTTGTATTTTGGCTTTGTTATTTCTATTTTAGAAATGCTTAACTTGACATTTTCCAAGTAGCTTTCAAGGGTAATAGAAGGTTGTACTGGTGGTATCCAGTTTGACTTGACATGGAAAGGATGTGGCTCCTTGTCATTCCCGTGGAATATATATCTAGTCTCATTCGTCTAGCGAATTGTTCGAAATCACGCAACAATTGTTGCCTGATTTATTTTCATTTGTCACCGGTGTTTCAATAAATTTAAGCCCTTTTGCTAACACGCTGACTTGGTGGTCAGTTAATGTATTGTCTGAAAGGTTTTTAAGGTATTTTTCATTTTTGTCCCTTTCTGTGATAATACGTTTCTGTATTGTGTTTTTTCTACGCTTTTCGGTTTGTTATTCTTGGATAGCCTTTCTGCTTCAGTGGGTTTAGCGACTGATTGTTCAGAGATGACACTGTTGTACTTTTCAACATAAAACCTTATCTAAGGTCTCCTTTGCCGAAAGGCAAACGGCACTTAAAAAACAAACAAAAAAAACTAGATGCAAAATAATGCCTTTTGTGACAACATACCATCCAGGGGTTAAAAATTTAAAACAAATACTGATGCAACATTGGAGTCTCATCCAAAATCAGCCACTGCTGAAAACAATTTACAAAACGCCTCCGATTATATCATACAAAAGAGGTAAATAGCTCAAAGATATACTCGTCAGAGCAAAACTTTAAAGGCTCGTGCGTCGCTAACGTAAAACCACATAGGGGAGTCTGTGTAGGCCTGTCAATGCCTTTTTCATTCTGAGGAATTATATATGAAGAGGAAAACAGAGAACCTAAAACCCACTGGAATCGCTTTGAAACGCCTCCGAATGCCGTAGAATCACAAGTTATACACAGAAGATGGGAGGGTAAGTCGATTTTATTAAATCTCTTTCCCCTATTTTGCACTATTTTTTACGATCGTTCTATTCCCATACAAACTCTTATAAATATAACGCTGTTACGCAATGTCATGTTGACGGCTCCCTTTGGAGCTTGGGCTACCTGTGATCAGGGTTCAATTTATCGAACAGGAGAAGTGGTTGGGTCGATGATTTCCTCTGGATTTTGCCGTGATTTTCGGCATTTTTAGCAACCTGGTCAGCTTTCAGGAAATATGGGTAAGAAATTTTCAATTAATTTCAAATAAGAAAAATATAACGTAAATAAGACAAAAACAACAAATTATCTCTCACGTCCGTAAGCTAGACTGCGAGTAGTCTCTAACTTTGGCGATCGCTTGTGGGGCGGGCGAAATACACGCGCGCGCGCGAAATTTCGAGGAGACGCGACGCGAGGGAAGCGCCAATCGCCGCGTATGATTGCTCCTGTTACATGTTACCCGTCAAAGTTCTATTGTTTGAGAAAGCTGATCCTTATTTCTGGTATCGATCAAAATAGAACTCGCTGGACATTTAGGTGTCATAATCTCATTACTGGCAAGACGCCGCAGAAAATATATTTTCCTTTTTTTCTCGAAAGTAAAATTTTGGCGAGTTGTACGTACGTTTTTAACTCCAAGTCGACAGCCACTCGACCAATTTGGCTGAAATTGGGCCAGAATGTTGCCAGATAGGTCTTCTACAAAACCGTGTCTGTCAATTTTTATCCTTCTTTTCGTTTTAAGGCTAGACCTTTTTTCCACGCGAAGTGCTAAGTTATTTGTCTTCCCTGGCTTCATCTGCCAATAAATAAGAACAAACGCACTTGCCAAAAATCTGAGACACGGTTTTTTAGCCAGAGGTGTCAAGAAGAGAATGCAGTGTCAATCGTCTTGTTTTCTTTGTTTATGGAGGGAGTGGAACCTAATCCATGAAGACATGGACGTGTGGAAAAACCTTCGCATTTTCGGAACGTGTTAAACGTTTGCCTCTTTTTCAATAAAAGGTCATTTTCTGCTTTCTTATTAAGCTGCCAAAAAATGGATAGTTTATAGGATTTTTTATGAAAACAACAAAAACTGGAGCGATCCGCGCGCAAACAGTCCTGAAGGGTGGCTGATACCTTAAGTTTAAGGATTTCAACATTGATGTTTGTATATGTAATTCACCATCCAGGAGGTCCGTATTGGGAAAAACTGTGCCCGAGGTCTTGGATACCGCCCGAGGCCGCAGGCCGAGGGCAGTACTCAAGACAGAGGGCACATACAGTTTTTCCTAATGCGGACCGTCCTAGGCTGGTGAATAACATTTTTATTTTTTTTCTAAAACCTAACGAAATGCTTGCCAAAAATCCCCGAACAATTTGGGGCTGTAATTACGGCAAGATTGTCCATAAAGTAACAATTTTTTACCGAGAAGATAGTATAGAAAAGAAGTAATAAAAATTAAAGAAAGAGGCTTCACCGAAACATTTCTATTTGCGTAATAATAAAGGTGACTTCAAACGCTTCCTAGCAAATTTTGAAACATTTTTTTATAATTATCTGTCATGATCTGACACCTGCCAATTAGAGAGAGCATTGGAAAAAAAGCGCATGTACACTCTTAAATGAACAACAGTTCAGGTTGTCAGCGTCGCAAATAAATTCAAGCTGAATGACTATTACAACAATGTTTTCTTCAAAAAAAGTCAAATGATCTAACGGAAAGTATTATCCAAAGGTGATTTAAAAGGCTTCCAAGCAAACTTTGAAACAGTTTTTATAAGTATCTGTCACGATCTGGCACCTGTCAATTAGAGAGAGCATTGGGAAAAAAGGCGCATGTACACTCTTGAATGAACAACAGTTCAGGTTGTCAGCGTGACAAACAAATTCAAGCTGAATGACTATACAACGATGTTTTCCTTAAAAACAGTCAAATGATCAAACGGAAAGTATTATCCAAAAAACTTGGATTACGTTCAGTTAACTAATCAGAATCAGAATCATCGCTGATGATAATTCTTCTATTCTTGGACTTCGCGGACTTTGAGCTTTCGTCTTTTCCACGATGAATGTTAAATGTGAAAGAACAGCCTTCTATCTTCCCAATGCAAGCGCCTGAGAAAGCGACAGCAAGTTTTATTACCCCGACGAGATGGAAAATGATAAAGAAAACATCGGTTCGCAACACGAAGAAAACCAACAAAACGCTCAGTTTACAATAGCGAGTGTGCAAAAGTATAGTTCATCACAACGACCGGAAAACACAGTGACAGAAACAGAGTACGACTTACACGATTGGCAAAAGTTCTTTCTTGAGGTGGGTTAAGTCAGAAAAATTGAGGACATACCTGCGGACGAGCTAAACATCTTGATATGTCGTTACATGATGGGGATAAAGGAGAAAGATGGCGGAGCGTATGAGCCAGCAACGCTACAATCGTTTCAAAGAAGCCTGCAGCGATATCTCAACGACAAGAACTCCAAACTAAACATTCTCAAATACCGAGGGCTCCTTAAGTCCAGGGAAGTTCTTCTTTCTAAAAAGAAACAGCTGGTTTTTGAAGAAGCGAAAGGAAATCGCCCTCATGCCGCAAAAGACCTATCCAATGCCGAGGAAGATTTGTTGTTTCGCTCCTGCGAATTTTTCGATGAAAACCCTGAAGCGCTCCAACGAACGAGTTTGGTGGTTATTGGCACTCCACTTTGGATTCCGTGTCTGAGACGAAAGCAGAAAACTCAAATGGGGCGACATTGTTCTTCAAACAGACAACGAAACGGGCAACGAAGTTCTGAGTTGGAAATCAGAGAGAGGATCCAAGACCCGCCACGGCGATGGTAATACACGAGCATTTAATCCAACTGCTCAGGCAACAAACAAGGAACGTTGTCCAGTTTATTATTACAAGAAATTCAAAAATCACCGTCCAGAAGAAACGAACAACGCTGACAGCCCGTTTTACTTGGCCATCAGTCATCGAAGAAGACCAGGCAACAACATTTGGTACATGCATATGAAGACACCACTCGGCAAGAACGAGATTGGTAAGCTGATGAAAACAGCAGCACAAGCAGCAGGCTTGCAGGGAAATATTATCAACCACTCCGTTCGAAAAACATGTATTTCTTGCCTCATGGATGCAGAAGTCCCCGTCAATTACGTTGCTCAACTAAGCAGTCACAGAATATTGCGATGAATCTTCCTAAAGATGTTAATAAGCTGGCTTATTAACCTCTTTAGGAAGATTCACCGGCAAAGTGCTTCTCTCGTGGAGGCTGCTTACCGTTGATGATTGAGTGCTCTGACCTTCACCGGAGCGGCTTAAACTTAAGGACATTTTTTGGCCGATACTCAACCGACGCTTCTTTGTAAGAATCGAGGCTCTTCAGATTTCTGTGGCCGCTTAGTAACTTGGAATGGGAATACTAAATTCTTACGGAAGTCACTGACTAAAACGCTTCAGTACAATATAGAACTAGACAATTTTAATTTCGAAGTCCAGTGCTAAGTGGTAGATTAATTTACAAGAAAATGTACAGGGAATTTGAAAATGGTCTTAAAATACTTCACATTGCGTCTTAAGGACCGCGCTACCTCACATGTAAAAACTAAAACCGCAAGAAGACAAAGAGGAGAATCCATGCTTACAGGGAACTTCAGTGATGCAGTACGCCAAATTGCGCGATTTATTGTTTATTGGCTTTTAGTATTCGTCAAGACGGATTCTCCGTTTACGCTGAGTATGACCTCTGCCAGATTGTCACGAGTAAGGGAGGAAGTTGTTTACAAATGACGCCCAAAACAGTTTGATGCGTATGCTTGCTAGCTTCGCGTGGAAAGAGTGTGTTTTTATAATTCAAGAAAGAAAGCATTTTGACATTTTCACTGGACAAAAAAAATGAGGGTGAACGTTAAAGTGCTACTATGATCAAAAATATGAATTTTGTTTCTTTTCTTTTTCTTCTTTCTTCATTATCACACACGGTGCTTTCGACGTTGCTGATCCTAGCAGTATGCAGGACGCGTATCACAACGAACTCAGTAAATATGACCTCAGCTCAGTGGTTAGAGCGCCTGACCGGTGTACAGGAGGTCATGGGTTCGATTCCTGTCGGGGACTCAGTTTTTTTCTTTGTCCCACGCTTGTAACAAACTGGATATTCTATCGTTCTTATGTATTTTTTTTTGTTCTCTCCATATTTCGAAAATATAAGTACATATTACTCACCGTGCAAAGTTTTAAGTCGAAATTCGTACGGGAAGTCTGATTATTATAGCACAGGTCACCCAAGCTCACTCTGAGAGGAGCGCATATAATAACCTGTTAATTTTTGCATATCATATAAGTCGGCAAAATAGGAGAGTTTGTATGGAAAATGCAACTAAGACGCTCTAAATACCATAAATGCGAAATAGTACATAATATAAATGGTTCACCTTGTTTCTGTGTTGTATTAATTGCTATTTAACGGCTTTTTAGGGTGATTTGAAGCGTTTTGACCGAGAATGAGCGTCTTTCTAAGTTTTGCTCCCAATTAGTATTATAATATTATGCAAAGGTTGCACACTGATCTGCCATTTCAAAGCATACCTCTTTTCGCTAAATGAGCTATATTTCTTGAAATGCGCCATTTCCACTCACAATTTCCTCAAACCTGAATGAATCCATAGTCGAAAAACAACTATACGCCGGAAAAGTTCCATCTTTCCCAACATTTTGTCACCATAAACGGCAATATTTTGAACTTCTTGTATAAGAAAGCAAATGTCGGTATTCGACCGCCGACCTCTGCGCACAAATATATGCAAATATGCTAATCTCATCTCGCTGTTCTCTTGTCACTGGACAATTCGCACAGTGGCGTGGACATGGCAAAAGTTACTGTGTTGGGGTGCGACGTTTTATGTTTGAAGCGTGGCAATATCTTCTTGCTCACCGTGCACGCCTCCCCGACACAGTAGATTTTGTCTTGTACGAATTAGTGAGCTTGGGTGACCTGTGATTATATATATAGCCGCGGTAATTTTCAAATTCGGCTTGCCGCCATTACTCAGTTCAAAAATGACCGGGACAAGTTGGGCCGAGTTGGCCCAGAGAGAAAGTGACGTAGAAGTCTCAAAACAACAAAACAAACGTGGCTACTTTCTTAAGCATTCGGAGAGGTGTGAGGGTTCGCAAGATTCCTTTCTTCGATTTTGAGCTGCAGTATGCGTGGTCGGCGCTCTGTTGTTGAAGATTATGGTTTATGATTATGATTAAGATTATGATTAAATAAAATAAATAAACAACTACCAGTTGAAAACTCATGAGCAGTACCGCGTAGCCAGCTCCTAATATCTCTTTTATACTTCAATTAATTTCTCTTGGCTAACGGCGTAGCGAGCTCCCAAAGTCTTATATAATTAGCTATAATTTCTTGAGCCTTTCATCGCGTTCGGGGGAGCCACTTCTCTCAACATTGCTTTCGATGTGACGGCATATTCCACAGTTTATACCTAGACTCCTCATGCTAAATCAGAGTTTATCTCCGTCTATTAATTCGCATTTGCTTGTTTACTAGGTAGTTAGATAACCGTGTTCGCACAATTACACGGGCGATTCGCGACATCACTTCGTTTACGTGAATTTATTTTCCTCGAGCTTTTGTCTCATCTATAAAATTCTGAATGTATGTTGGGCTTAGGGGTCTTTATATTTATTAAAAAAACTTTCATGTAGCGTTATGTGGGCTTACTTATTGCAGGATTTATTATTTTTAGGTCTAAGATCTTTCTAACTACAATTCAGGATACTGCAACAAATCTGTGAACATAACAACAACAAACTCAACCCGTATCGGCAAGCAATAAAAGCAAGAGTAAGAATTAACAGCTGACGGACCCCAACACGACAGGCACGTGAAACGGTTAAATTTGTCTTATCATTGGAAGGATTTCAGTGATTTGGGATGATTGGGATATTTGTTCGGCTTCTTGCTCCATTCTTGCATTGTTTGAGACGGCTTCCTCTTCGGTAGCGAGAGGCTCTAAACTGTCATCGTATGGTGCGACTTCTGGGAGTTCGCCGACTTCGCCAAAAAAAAAAAGACGTTATTCTTAATCCCTCTCAAAAGAACTGGACGACAAATTCGACGGAAAACACATCCATATAATGCAATGTTTGGCTCTCTATTTTCGACTCTTCATTATACTCTTCTCCGGCCTTTGTTGTGGCGATGGTTGAGTCTCTCTACGTCACAAGCAAAATTCACGTGGTTAGAGATAAGACCGCTTCCATGAAATTCGCGGGCTTCTCTTTTGCGAACTGAGTAATGGCGGACGGGTTTAACGCGGTTTTCGGACATATATTCCTGGGCCGTGTAAGCATATATCGATCTAATTTATCGCGATTCATATAATATGGCGTCTATTGAACAGTCTGAAGTTTAAAAAAGTTGAAAACAAAACAAGAAATTTTCATCGTAGTAGCACTTTAAGACTGTTGATAGATAGATATTGACTGTGTAAAGATTCACAGATGGTTTCCAGATGTGGGCTTATTCAAGCAGATGTGTTTGGACAGGAAAATAAACAGGTCACAAAGGCCAACCTTTGGAACTCAGTTGTGTGTATTGTTTACACTGCTGAGTTTGCTAAGGGGAAAGTGAGGCGAAGTATTTAGGTCTCATGACTAGTTTTTGATCGTACCGTGACCACTGATAATGTCTTAATCTTATAAAACTTTTTTCTAACTTAGGCAGAATACTGATCGGATGAGTACATGAATAAGTCGAAAATTATTCGTTTTGTAGGTTTTGTTTTTCACGCTCAATTCTTCTTTAACTATCTCCAGGGTGGGATATCTACCAAGGAGCGTATTATTTCCGAATCACGTCTAGTCATGAACAGCTTTCTGTCAAATTGTTGAGGCAATGAAAATATAATAATTTCAGTAAAAGTAGAGCCCGAGCCAAGACAAACCAAAATTCTTTTACATTTTTTGTGGTTTCGTTTTTTACATTTGGATGTTGTGGTTGCCTTGGGAAATCAGAAACAAGGAAAAGTTAGCGTTAGACTTAGACATCTTGTGATCTACTTCACATTCATGTTGCGGCTGCCTCTATGGATGGACTAATGCAAAAAAGCCTGGGCCGACTGATTTTCTTAGGGACGGACCATCTTATTTTTGAGCAGGGGTGGGGGGTGAGGGAAGAGCTGGGCGAATACTAAAAAAAAACTTCCTGCAGAGCTTTTGTGGAAGAAAAAAAACCGTGCATAACGGCACAAAGCAAAGAAATATATTGCAAGCTAGTGAAATAAAATTCACACAAAGCTTTTAGTCAAAGCTTTAAGTCACGTAAAAAATTCCTGCAAAAAAAATTGCCCAACCCCCCTCAAAAATATAATGGTCCATCCCGTAAAACGTATTCTTCGTAACTACCAGTATACGAAATGGAGCACACTAAACTACTTATACAAACTCCGGATAATTAAACTATTTTACAGGGTGGTAAACGGTGAAGCACCAGCTGCATTGTCACACTTAGCGAATAAAGCCAGGATTTCTTACAGCCTCAGAAGAAACAATAACATCGTGGTCCCTAGATTTAATTCATACTTTGTAAAAAATTCAATTGGACATAGGGGGGCCATCCTATGGAATGCTGTTTCGTCGTATAATACAGGATCCCAATTTTCGGTTTTCTATCGAAAAGTGAAAAATGATAATTATATTAAGGAGCTTAATTTCAGTGCTCAGTCGGTTCAGTCGCTCCCTAGGCATTATAATGACTTTAAATGTTACTGATTGTTGTGTAATTAATTATTTTTAAAGTAGTTACAATCCAATTTAGTATATAAGTATTTAGTAGTAATTTAGAAATATATTAGTTTATTAGTATTTAGTAATATTTAGTTAATATATACACGACCCCACAAGCATTGTGCTTTAACTTTCTATCGTGTTTAAATAAAGGTTATTCATTCATTCATTCATTCAACTGAGAAAAAGAACCATGAGAAATTGTAGCAATACTAAGATGAGCCTCGTGTGGTTTTTATTCACGGCATCTAACAAAGTGCTGTGTGGCTCTGTTTTCTACTACAGCAATCACGTCACAACAAAAGACGTCCAAATGCTAAACAATAAACGCTTGTTATTATTCATTATATGTTTTATTGAGTCTTCTATACGAAATCCTACTAAGTTCTCCATCGTTATTTTCATGATGCCTCATTCATGGACACGTGACGTTTTGTGGCCAATCACAATAGCCTTTCGGGTTAAACAAGAGTCCGGGTGCACAGCTTCCACTGTACGCATCGCCCCCATGACATTGAATGAACTTGGAGCAATCAGCGGGGTCTGAGTAAATGCCATCACCAGCAGTGGCACAAGAAAACGAACCTGAAATATATTAAGATAAAAAAAAAATAGACAAATCCATCGAAATGTCTTTATTCTTCATTATCGTTTCAAGCAAAATTACATTCCTTTTTTTCTGCCGCAATCATTGGTTTGGAGGTTCGTTTTTTAAAGGCAGGGCTAAGGTTCTTCAGCTGCCATCTGTTGTTCTTGTTTTTACCAGGAAGGGAAATTAAATAATTCAAAAAATGTTATTTGAAAAGAAGAATTTGATTCTTCTTTTGAAATATTTCAGCAAAGTAACGAGAAGTGTTTTTCATCGATTTCACAATTCTAATCCGGGAACCTGGCTTCTGATGGCGCCAAGTATTGTTCCTGGTGCCTTAAAGATTGCAAAGCCCTTAGTCATCCCTTAAAAAATAATTTTAAAAATTACCGATTCTTATGTCCAGGTATTTGTTTATCTCATATCCCAGGTGAGTAATCCCTGATCTCATTCACCTCGTCAACACCCTGAATATTTCGATATCAGTGAGTCGGCATAAAAGTAAAACAAGTACAAAAATCGAGCTAAGGCTCATTTTCCCATCAGGCAAACATTGTTTACATTATTTTGCATACTTACCAGTCGGTGGAGGTGGTGCTTGGGTTGTCACTGGCGGAGGAGGGGCCTGGGTAGTTACTGGTGGCGGAGGAGGCGGGGCCTGGGTTGTAATTGGCGGAGGAGGAGAGGCCTGGGTAGTCACTGACGGAGGAGGGGCCTGGGTGGGAGGCAAAGTGACGCCACCAAGTTCCTTGAAGGCATACTCTGAGTACCGCTGACCACCAATGACGTTATTTTGGTCCCAGGAAACGTCCCATAACATGATTCCACCGACGCCTGGTAGATCCTTTACCGACTGAAAATTTTGTTTAAAGGGACTATGTCACCCCAGGTGCATGCGCAAGTTGATAATAACAACTTTGAAATCGTTAGCCCAACTTTTTCAAATACCGTCAGAGAGTTCGGGAGGCTGTTATGTCGCATTGGATGTAAATGTAAAGGTATATCGACTGATTTTGAAAAATTGTCTATATTCTACAGAAAGTGATTCTGGTTGTAGTAATCAAACAAATCTACGCAGGAATACTCCTCTTAGAAAGCGACCAACCGGACTCGAAAGCGCATGTGCCCCAGCTGACATAGTCTCTTTAAGCAAGAGGGAAATAAAACGTATGCCACAAATTAGCTTGACGTGTTTCTCTTTAGCACATAAACGGTTCAGCTACGAACGTAAAGAAGCATGGAGAGCAACATCATGGCTCATATAAATTGTGATCCTCCTTTAGGGATCCAGTTTCTATGCATACATTTGTTTACAGTTGGTTTATGAATCAAGTGCTGCATTATGAGAGCACGCGAGGACTTCGCGAAGATCGTGGAGTTCTAGGACCACCCCCATCTTGTCACGTCTTCTTGTCGCACGTCCCTTTAAATCTGCTGCGTCAGCTAGACACACCTTCACACCAAGTTCACCAATAGATCCCATCCAACATATCCTATCCGTTATCTATTGTTAAACAGATCTTTTTAATGTCGGCAGATCTTCATTCCTATGGTAAAAGTAGTTTCTACTCTAGTGTTATGAGGATGCCTGAATACTATAATTTGCCTGATTTTGACCCCAATGTCTTAAATTAATCTAAGATCAAACGCTATATAAGCCTTATGCAACACAAATATATCCTACACTGGCAACATTCTATTCAACACTCAAAGAAACTAGAATTTTATAACACTTTTAAAAACGAATAGACACCTTCTTGTTATCTAGAACTTACAAGCAAGTTAATTGAAAGGAAAGAATTAGAGGAATTCAGAATAGGTAATCATAAACTAATGATTGTTTCAAAACTGGTAGATATAGTCAAATCCCGAGAGTTAATAGACTTTGCCCTACTTGCGGATCTAATCAAATTGAGGATGAGATTCACTTACTTTTTCACTGTCCTAAATACTCAATTTTTAGAGACAGGTTTTACAGGAAACTAGAGTATCACCTACCATATATAAAATAATTGTCTACATTGGAAGCTACAAAAGAATTAATGAATTCTGATAATTATTTTGTAAACATTCAATTGATGAGTTTCATTTTATCATGCTTAAATTTACGCAATAATTTGTTATCAATTCAGACTGATGTAACTTAATTCTTATCTCCTTATATAATTATTACATTTTAAGTTCTTTTTGTTGAGTTGTATGCTTTTGCAATACTGTAATAACCTATAGTCATGCAAATAAAGCTATTGTTGTTGTTGTTGTTATCCGACTTATTTTTCTCACAAACGTCTCTCATGTGTCCCTTGGTTACTAGTCTTGTAGCGGAACTCCTCCGCGGCCGAAGGCCGCGGGAGTGGAGCCCCATACCCATACTAAGAGGCGTGCTGGTAATTTTTTATGGTCATGGCAAGCGGAATGGCTCGCAGGCGCGTGCGCCGTACGTACATACGTCGCATTTCATGACTTTCTTATATGAGGCAATTGGCGTGGGAGGAATCGCGCAAGTCTTTTGACGCGTGTTGCACAACTCACGTAGC
The DNA here is from genome assembly GCA_964017195.1 of Siderastrea radians. Taxonomy (NCBI): domain Eukaryota; kingdom Metazoa; phylum Cnidaria; class Anthozoa; order Scleractinia; family Rhizangiidae; genus Siderastrea; species Siderastrea radians. The sequence goes on along the minus strand of OZ024890.1, from coordinate 49,068,491 downwards.
GATAAAATAACTCGTGAAAACAATGGATAATTTTACAGTAAAATGCCATCCAACGGCCATAACATGATGAAAAACAGGATTCTACATTCAAGGATGTAAGGTTAGAGCAAAACCAAGCTTATAAGTCGAGCAGAAAAGTACTAATTTGCGAACAAATAATTCTGACCTAAAGCATGACCTTTGTATTTTAAAACGTAGAATCGAATCCGTTTTACGAAACAGAATTAAAAAGAACATAGCTTTCCAATTGACAGTTGTAAAACAGAATCAAAGTTATTCACAATAAACAGATTGAATTTACGACAAAATGTGTGCAATACTGTGCAATAATCTGTAAACAAAACCAAAGAGAATTTCTGGTAGTTTCGAAGCGAACACGCGTCTCCAATTACAAAACACAAAGCGACAAGTAAAATAACAGCCATCAAAACAAACGAAAAATGCCGATAAACGATTGAATGAATTTGCCTAGCGAACTTAAAGCGAAAGCACGGATAGATAACTGCTAGATTTGCTTAAATCACGAAACAGAATTATAACTAAGTCTATACTAAAATGATACACTTAAGAGACGCAAATTATACAGTAATTAACGAGGTCAAGTACCAGGTTAATGATAGTAAACAAGAAATTCTGAAGCATTTATAGGAGGCCGATGGTAACCAGATAGATATGGAGGTTCCGCTTTTAGGCTTGGCTAAATCTATATATTATTTCGGGTTCCATGGATAGAAGAACCATCAATATCACTGGAAAGGACTCGTTACATTCAGGAAAACCTATGAATATGAGGAATATTGATTTATTGCCTGGATACGAAGATATAGGCCAGCGAGTTTTGTATGGCAGTAGAGATTTCTTGCAGAAAGCTCTAAAATTGGTAAGACCACAGCGACAAGGTGTTGAGAATTGGTGGATCTTTAGTAGACCTGGATCAATAAAAACACTCGAAGTGAAAAATAAGACTGATCCTTACTGCAGTAGCAGTAAAAGAAGGATGCAGAAGACGAAAACAGAAAATTTACCAATAATTTTTACTTTATACACCCAAGTTTTCTGTTTTCGTCTTCTGCGTCTTTCTTTTACTGTTGTAAGGATCAGTCTTACCGTATATATATTTCTTACATAACCCGTATGCAAGAAATTCATACCCCCATACAAACATCTGCCAAAAAATTCGAAATTGGCTGAACAATATCTTTGCTTTGCAAATTTCAAGGCGCTCTTTTCAGACTCTTTTAAGTGGTTTTGATGGGTGTTTTGTCGGAATACAAAATTCAGAAAAAAAACTACGAGGTATTCTATTAGCAGTTTGGAATAAATCAGGGACTTTATGGGTAGGAAACATCTTTAGTACAGTCCTCGTACCTGATACATTGTCGTCAGTTCAGCAGGAGGCCTGTAGTAATGTGCTCCACTTGCTCCTTTGGTGGCCGCGGGGAGACCAACAAAAATCAGTGGGCCGCTTGGTTTCATCCGTGCAGAAAACGCCAGCCATTTATCCAGAGTGTCCTTAAACCAGTTTCCATTGTTGGGCCCAGTGTGGCAGTAATTGTTGTAGAACTGTATGTAAAGATGGTCCACATACTGACCAGCGCCTTCCAGACCTTTAAAATGATGATTTAGGAAAGGGTTTTAATCTGGCAAAAGTAAATTGTGCTCATTTCTTGTAGGAAAGCCGTTTGAAAAAAAGAACATTGAAGAAATGTTATCTTTCAGATCGGTCGCTCTTGATCCTTATGAAATCAACGACCGCTTCTCCTTTGGCTTTATTCATGTTTTCTTCGTTAACATGTCTTCACTAATACGTGGCCCATTCCCACCATCCGTTTTTCAAAATTCTCTTAGGCATTTTTCTACAGGTTGAACTAAGGTCCACTTGACCCTTTTAGCCCTGATATAAAAATGCACATTCTCCTTACTGTTCTCCTTACATATCTTATGGAACTAGTAAGGAGAATTTGTCTAAATATCAAGACATCTTATACTTGGTAATCACTTCCTTTATTCTCATCACTTGAATGCTTGAACAAGTAGTGATAAAGTAAAGAGAAATTTCATTTTCTTCACTGTTAAGGCTTAAAGGGTTAATTTCGCGATACTAGTGATACCTACCAGACCCGACAACTGTTTTAAATGCACAGTTTTCTTCAATGGTGCCTCAATTTTTATTGATTTTGAAAGCTAAATTTGAAAAGATTAATAGCTAAAAAAACATACTTATCGGGAATGGTAAATTCTTGGGAGTTTCAAGAAAAGGGCTGCTAGAAAACGGTGTATCTTGCGCAGCATTTCTTACCCGATCCAGGTTTCTCCGGTCCCAAGTGGTGGTCGGGGTATGGGCATTGTGGTGCGCCCGTGATCAGGTAACTCTTTGTCTGATCGTTATCCATAAGCGTGCGCAGTTCAGTTATAAACTCAGGGTAATATTTGTAGTCTCCTCCCTCGATATCCAAGTCAATACCATCCATGACAGCACTACAATGAAATAAATCTCATATCATTGGAATTTATCATGTTGAATCAATCCTTTTTAAACCTAATCCGAAACAATGATATTTGAACAGTATAAGGGATAATTGTCCACTGTGACGAGATATGGCGCTGGGAATTACATCGTTATTTTTCAATTCCTGTATTGTTGATTTCTCGATTTATTTATTTATTTACTTTTAACCTATAACGCACTATGTCTACATACATTAATTACTATGCACTTATTGACTGAGCGGGAGGGCCGGACAGGAAAATATTTGGCTCCATGGCATACGGATCGAGCGCAGCGAGGTCCCACTGCGCTATGACCGAGACCCAAATATTTTCCTGTCCGGCCCGACCTAACTTTTGAATGCTAAATGAAAGTTTAAGTGGGCGTGCGCTTAACGAACAAATGACGTGTGTATGGCCGGACGGCTTTTTCCGGACAAGGGTCCGTTTCTCGGAAGTCCCTGTAACTTTTCGGGCCCGGAGCTATAGTTTAAAATCAAAATCTATAAAATGGTGGAGAAGCTTTTAGCAGGCAAACCAGCTCGACGTGTTTCGACAGCTTACAATTTTACTGCTTAGCTTTAAAAAAATTTGAATCGTTAAGGTAAACATTGTGCTCATAAAATAGCTTTACGGGCCCGAAAAGTTATCGGGACTTTCGAGAAACGGGCCCCAGCTTGGGCAACTCGCTAATACACTTCCTATAGAATTGCGTCAGTGGGGCCGTACAGTCGTATAGATGAATGCGATGCTACTTATATTACTATTTACAGTTATGCTTATGTTACATTTACTAATTCGTAGCATGTACGAATTAGTAAATGTAATATAAGCATAGGAATTAGTAAGGCTGCAAAAATATGCATACACATCGCCTCGAAGAAACATTTTGTTACAGTTTTGGGCAATATAGCAGCCTTTTGTGAACAACAGCAGATGATCTCCCAACCTTCTTACCTTCCGAAAGGTCTAATGTCCTGATATTTTTCTTTTCCACCAAGAAACAGGTTATACAGAGTACGCGCAAACTCCTTGGCCTCGTCAGGACTGGGGAGAGTTCCGTCACCCGTTGCTCCACCAATGGACATCAAGACTTTCTTTCCTCGCTTCTGACATTCCTTTATTCCTTCCTCGATTTTAGGACATCGAAGAAGAAATGGATAGTCTGGGGAAACTGAAGTCTCGCAATGGTAGGCAAAGTTAAGTGCTGGGAGTCCTTGGTGATAGAAAAACAAGAAAGTAAATGCGTTTGCTGCGTAAGGTGTGGCGGACTTTGGTCAAAGGAAAGGGCAACGTACACACGAACGCTACAAAAAATCACGCATGATTGAGGCATGGGAGACCTTTGAGATAAACAACAACAGCATTAACAGCAACAAAATAAATGTGTATGTTGAAAAGCGCGATGGACATTGGGTAGAGGAGATAACAATTTCTATATATGGCGACAAGCGGGTATTCAATTCCCAGCTGGAAAAATGTAAACATATTATCCTGCTACAACTTAACTTTGGCGGCCCGACAAATATTTGGAACGCTGACGCATTTAACCTCTTTTGAATCAGCTGCTATGCTGTTCCATTTCAAATACTACGGTTGAACAGCATTTGGAAAGTATGCACAAGCATTCTAATACTATCTGTATGAACTCTAAACATTACGTTTTACTTTACTTCATTGATCCAAGAAAAATACGTGTCTCAAATAAAGTAGATACCTTTGTTTCTCGAATCAAAGAACACTATGACGAAAGATACAGCCAGTATGTCGTATCTGGTTGTCCGGCAGACCTCAGCCAGCGGTTTTTCGTAATTTGCCGGACCATTTGCAGGTCCAGCTCCGTTTTGTCCCCAGTACCCCACCAACAACTGACGGCCGGAGTAGGTTGAGCGTGGAACTGAGAAGAATGGGTAAAACGTAACAAGGATAAAAGATATAAAATAAATAAAAGGAATTTGTTAAAGTGTCGAAGAGGTAATTGTAAATCTCTGAGAGAAACATAAATGTTCGCAATGCGTTATTGTAAATATGCGAATCTGATTGGCTAAGTCATCGTTGTCTATTTTTGATAAACAACCGTCATGCGCTTTTTCTTTGGAATGCAAAATGTCTTTCCATCTTTGGAAGCACGATATAGACATTATTAGTACATATCAAATCAGTGGATAGTGTTTTTTACAAGCTCTGATTGGCTACTCAAACTGGGGATAGTATTTGCCATTCACCTCGACTTTTTTCTAATTGGTTTCATTCAGATGTCTACTAAAACAAGGAAACCACTCGTGCGCATTTTCTGAAGTGATAGTCACCTTTCCTGGGGTTCGTTAAAGACTAAATAAATATTCTCTCGTAAAAGACTCAGCTTAGTAGTCTTATCATCAATTACGATCCAAAACTGGTGAGTCGCTAACCAACTGGCTATAAAATTCAAGCACTGCTGGACTACCATAAAAATGTTTTGCCAGCGGTCAGGTAAGTTAAGACTAGAACCTCATGACAGGATCTCTAGACACTCGTCCACTTTACCTCCCTTGTTAATTATCCACCTTGCTATAGCTTAATTACGTAGTATTTCAGAAATAAAATACTTTGAAACGTTAAGCTAACAGAAAATAAAAATCCAGCCTGGGTAATGCAGTTTAGTGGGTTGATTAACCAAAATTCTGAAACTCTTAAGTTCTTTACGGGTACATTACCTCTCAAGGACCACGCTACCCCGCATATAACAAAGAAAACCGCAAGAAGGCGAAGAGGAGAATCCATGCTTAGTGTAAGCTTTCTTAAGACTCAATTCAAGTAGTGAAGAACACCAAAAAGTACTGTTCTATAGCCTTCCTTTAAATAGTATTTAAGTGGGATCCAGTCTCAGTGCATAAATGACGGCTGTCAATTGAAATTATGGCCTTTTGTCAGTTGTCAGTGAACAACGGTCGGCTTGTCAAGAGGAGGTTGTCTAGAGATGGTGCTTTCCAAATCGCTTGCTGCAGGGTACTGTTTGCTTAGGTTTAGCGAGTTTCTTTTAAGGGTCAGCTACTACGTTGAAGGCGTCAAATTTTGGTATCTTTTTCTGAGTGACTGTCTTATACTGAAGGGAGAGCAAACACTGCGTTGAGCTAGCAAATATGGCCCAAGTAAATACTCACAGGTGATTTTAAGACGTAGGCTTACTCACGCAGATGTGATTGAACAGAAAAATAAACATATCGTCTTCAAGAGAAACAGCTGTGATCTGTTTACACCGCTGAGTTTGGCAAGGGCATCGAAAGGGCAAGTTGAGGATCTCGTTGTAATCTGTCAAGAAAGACGACCACTCTTTAATTATTTTCTTCTCAAGTTTTTCCGAAATGAGGCCCTGCAGTTCTGCAGTGTAAGGAATTAAAACACCAAATCAATAAGGGATTGGGTTGGGGGGAGGGAGGGAGAAGAAACCAAGATTTAGTTCCCTTGTTTGCGCTTAAGGGAAAAACGATGTTAGACTTTGCACCCGGAGTGCTGGGTAGACACAAAAGAACAATAACAAAGACTGGTTGTTGTGGCGAAACTTGGGTGGTAGGGAAGGCAGAACCTATCTCTCGCAAGAGTAGCGGCGTCTTAAGGGGAATAACATAGAATGAATGAAAAAGGAGTGCCCTTCTAGGAGGACAATAGGTCGGTGGGTACGATGGTACCATCTCGGAAGAGATCCCGCTCTCTAACACTTTCGGTAGTTAAGAGGGGGAAAGAAAAATAATAAAGGGAGATACGTACTGCTGGAAATCACAACCGCATTTCAAAGAAGTATTTCAGTGATCGATTTGCCGTGTTTCTCGGGAACTGGACTAGTGGGGGGCACTGATAAAAGATCTTTGTGTTCATATGAGGAAGCAGATATTTTGCATTAGGTCAATACACGAACTTCTTGGGAAGATTAAAAAATATGAAAAGGGGAGTTATTGAAAGGTGCATGTACGCCAAGTTTCAAAATTTCTATTGAGTATTTATATCCATTCGATGACATCAAAAAATGTCCCGCTAAACAGCTCCCTAGTTGTTGCTCATCGTGTCTCGCCCAACTGAGCCTCTACACTATTTAGTGTGAGGTCGTCCTCTTTTTAACTCCAACACGTCCTCGTCACCAGCCGCTTGGCTTTGTTTACGCTGGTCAGCCGGTCAGCGGGCGCGAGATCTCCCCCGTTCTTCGCACTCGTTTCCACTTCCGGCTCGCGCTTCGCGCTGTTTCTGAAAAAGGATGGAGAAGCCAGACTGTGAAGGACGAGACTTCCAGTTATCAATCCATTTTATAAGTAGTGGATAAAATTTGAGCGGGAGATCTGTATGTTTACAATGGCGAGCCGATAGGCTCGCCATTGTAAACGCCCGAATATTTTATCCTACTTGTGAAATGAAAACAATAAATTGAATGCAAAGTATTGTTAATTCTACTGTTTAATAATTCATCAACCCCAGCCTTTCCCTGCTACCTATTCAATCCCTCCCCGTGCTTTCAGACAGTTGATTTGTATTGGGGTTTACAGTTGTGTACATGTGATCTGAATACTGTGCTGGGATTGGTTTGCACCCTCATAAATAATTAATGCCTTTTACAAGAAAAAATAAATAAACGAGCAGTACGTTTTGACATCGTCATACCAATCACTGTCAAGTTCAGAGTTATCATGCAGATGTATACAATATATTTCTACAAGGATTCACCCTTTTCACCCACATTTCATCCTTGCCCACCATAGAGTCTCCAGTAGCTCAGTGGTAGAGCATCCGACTAGATCACGGAGGGTCGTGGGTTCAAATCCCATCTGGAACTCGGAATTTCTTTTTCCGAGTTTTTCAGTTAATGCAAAATTTATCATGCTATAATTAAAATGTGGGCACTTTTATATTCCGTATCTGGCTAACCAACAAGAAACAATACTGTCATTGTTGTATAAAGGTGAGCGACTGATTTGTCGTAATGGCTAAGTTGTCAGTACTATTGTATTCTATACACTAAGTCAATAAGGAACAAAACCTTCATTGTTTAGGTCCTTAAATATTTTGATTGAAGCCAACTCGCGAAATATCTCGTTGCCGATTAAATTACTGACCTCTCCTAGCCCGAGGTGCATAGTATTACCTCTAAAGTAAAATCCTCTTAAAAACAAAACGTCCCGATTTAAATTGCACACGTTTTCACGACACTGATTTTCACACTACGGGTTTCTTCATTTCTTTTTGTGGGATTCTCGGTGCCTAAGGTAAGTCTGGCACCCAACTTTTTAAAAGTCAGGAAGTTGATTTCCAAAATGCAATATATTCAACATACTTATTCTGACGTCGAATTCTGTTTTATCTTATGTTTCACAGTTATTTACTTCCAGGTAGATTAAGTGAATAATCAAAACATAAAAATTCAAGTTGGTTTTTATTTAACGCGGAATTATATTCAAAACGCAGCAACCTTCGTTTGAATGACCATAGAATTTTTCCCGATATGTTCTTCACCCCGAGGCCGGTTGTAATCAAGCGAGATTGCCAGTTTTTCACTTGGGATTCCACAGATATGTTGACAAATCATAAGACTGAGCGGTGTTTTACCATTTCATTCCTCAAGTCAACAATGGTGAATATAATATTCACAACGACCAGTACTGTTTAATAAATTAATTAAATCAATTCACTTCAGTGTCCCGAGTTTCCACATACAGTAACATAAGATTTTGTTTCTGTAGAAAATAACACAGCATTGCAAGCCAGCTATCAAGTGAAATTACTTGCCTTCATTTGGAATTCAACCATTTATTGATTAATGTTTTACACCGGCCATTAATTATGCTTTACAGCACTGATGTGATTAAGTTCACAGAATATTAACAATTTCACAATTTATGGTGCAAACAATTAATTTTTACTGCACACACCACTACATAAAGAAAACCAATTTTATTTTGAATACTATTTAAATCTCTTTCTTACGTTTACTTTTCTGGCGCGAAAAAAATTTCCGATTACAATCCGTGATTGATATTCAATCATGACTTTTAGTCATAAGAGAGCGTTGCCATGCCCTTGAATATTTTCTTCGGTCACACGTTTTGGATAATACAAAGCAAAATTTGTTTTTGTATTTATGAAAAATTTACAGATCACAGCTATTTCATGAATAGAAGTGCCATTATAATAAAATAAGACGATTTCGCCGGCTACAAAGCATGAATAGGATCAGCGCTACATTTATCCTTTCAGTCCATTTTAATCGCTGCAGTCGTGTTCAACAGACAATTATAAACATTAAAGAACTGAATAAAATGAATTTTGACTTAGCATCAGCATGCAATTTTACAAATTTCGCTATCAAGTAGTTTTGGTTTCAGTGTTTGATATGAGAGTGAAATTCAAAGGCAGGGCGAGAAAGGAGTAGTGAAGGAAAATACTAGAGGTTTTGAGTTGCGTAGGGACGATTTTTTCTTCGCTGAAACATTTTAAACTGACACTGAGTGCGGTTACGGTGGCCGTATAATTCCCTGGATTTTGTTTGAGGTCATCCGACGCAATCCATCGAACAGATATAACAATGTTTGGATCCTGCAAAATATGCTTCATTTATTTTGATTTTGTTGGGAAATCAAACGCAAATCACCAAGAGGGTTACTCTAGGCAACGAGAAATTCAGTGAGGTCCTAGGAAACCGAGAGAGACGTGAGCGCACTGACTCAACAGTTATTTGTGTCAACTAATAGCAAAACTGTTTCATGCGTTTAGATTGAAAACAGAGAGGGAAAGATGTCGCACCCAAAAAAAAAAACACATTTATGGCTTGGAGAAGGAAAAAGGTTTTGTATCGAGGGAGAGGGAGGTATCCTTCTCCCGGAGTGTCGCACGCCGCCTTTCCCAGCGAAGGAAAATTTTGATATTTTTTCCCTAAAAATTTACACCTAAAAATATAAAGCAGCTGATGAAAGTGAAGCTGCTTTCTCCCTTGGAGTGACCACTCTTTAGATGATCTTCTGTAGACTACTCGAAAGCTTAAACCACCTTTTAAAACATAATGAGCCCCAGTGTAGCTTTGCCACTCATTAACACGCTTTTATTTTAATGATCGCTACTTCGAATTTAATCCGGTCCAAAAAATCAAAAGATCAAAACCATTTTCTCTCTATAGCAACTCTGTACTTTCGTAAATGTACTTACTTCAATTGAATGTTCGTGCATAGGCTCAAAAGTTAGAACAGTGGAACCTGTATAACATAATGAACGGCACTGCAGGAAAGTACTGCTGAATAGCTAAGCTTGTATGGTCACGCTTTAGCATTTCATCCGCAGAATCAAAAGTTAGACTCACCTTGTACAGCATAATAAACAAAACCACAGAAAAGTACTGCTGAATGGCTAAGTTTGAATGCTCACACTCTAGGATTCCATCCACAGACTCAAAAGTTAGACTCACCTTGTACAGCATAATAAACGGCACCACAGAAAAGTACTGCTCAATAGCTCTCATTTGAATGGTCACACTTTAGGGTTCTATTCACAGACTCAAAATTTAGAGCCACCTTGTACAGCATAATAAACAGCTTCATATGAAAGTACTGCTCAGTAGCGTTCATTTGAATGGTAACACTTTAGGATTTCATCCACAGACCCAAAAGTTAGCATAATGGACGGTACTACAGGAATGTATCAGAAAAGCAGTACTCGTTATCTTGCATTTGAAAAGGTGTTGAAATCAAATGGTTCACACCGAAGGAGCGTTCTTACTATAAATGGTTTGAACTCAGGAGTCATATCATAAGTCGGTGAACGGTATGATCGTCTAGGTGAGTGGACGATGGACGGTGAGTGGACGAGGAGGGAATTGAGCACTTCACCGATTTAGAATGGTCTTACTAAAATCTTTTACAGATTTCATTCGGACACACTTCGTTTTAGGTTTTCATTCACAAACCACAGTACATTAAGGGGAAACGCGTGCAATTAAAAGTCTTACGGACACCGACTCTAGATCTATTTCGGACAACAGTTCAGTCGTCGCGAACAACGGACCAAAATTCATGCAAAAGCTAATTCTGTAATTCGGACACCACGATTGATACGCACACGATACTCCTGTCCCTTCAGAGTTCCTATTAAAATATGTACGAAAGTAATTGCTCGTGATCTATAGGGAGCCCGAAACAGCCTGGAGGAAATTAGCGTGCAATTCTTAACAGTCCCTCCTATCGGAAATGGTTTCGGTTTAAAATGGAAACAGATAGCGGGACTAAATTGTATGTGGCTTAGATTTTAGCCCAGTTCTAGAGTGGTGGCGACTTTTAGGTCAAAGCAAGTTTTAAATTAAGACAAGGAAATGTTTTAGAAAGTAACAGAGTAAGAAATACGCTGTTGGTTTTTTTAATAAAGAAAAACGGCGAGGGTGTAATGAAACAAAAGTAAAATTATTATTCGGTATTTCTTTATTTACTTCAAACTGAATTTGGTGAAATTAAGTTGAGGCGATGCCACGTGAAACAGATCAACAGGAAGTTCAGTGTAAGATGTTTTGTTTACAGAAGGCGAGATAAAACCTGTTAAGGTTTCCGAATACAGTTAGGAAAGAAATGTTTTCCTTCATAAGTAAGAAAACTTCTTCTCGAAAAGGTTCGTCTTCTGGACTTCATCTCAGCTATTACTCTTTAAGGTTTCTTTCCGTGAACAGCGCTGTTTTGGATGCTTTTGATGTCCATATCATGGCTTTCTATCAATGGTTACTGTTTTGTGTGGCTGGATTTTCTCTTTCTGTGCCACATGTTTCTTCTCAAGGTAAGATCGTTATTTGAATTAGCTGTATCTTCCCTTTGCTACACACAATTAAGGCACACAGCGCCCTTAATTTGGCGTGTTAAAATAAAAGCTTTCACCGCACCTTTAAGTGCGATCGCTAGCTCGAAATTTATTTTTTAATTTTATTTTTTCATATCATACCTAACATAGTGAAGGGCAGAAAACTTTTCTAATTAAGCACGCGAAATTAATGCAGTTGAGCAGCTTATTGCTGCCCTTGCTCTGTGAATCATGCGAATAAGAAATTGACGGCCAATGACAGTCATTGGAACAACCACATTATTTCATATAACAGTGTAATATATAGATTTAGCCAAGCCTAAAAGGGGAACTCCAATGTTTATTTATTTGTTATTTATTATTATTATAATTATAATTATTTCAAGTGGTACCTGACAGCAATATTTTATTTTAGTTATTTAATAGTAAATACACCTCTCATCAAATTAGAATCTGCATACCTGCCAACCTTATAAAATCAGAAATAGGGACCCCCCCCCACGCTCACCCCAGTCCTGGGGTAGTGCCCTGCCCCCTAACACTGAGCAGGGTCCAGGATGCTCTAGGGTTTTTGCATTAATTTTTAAAAATATTGCCCGTACTGTACTGTTTTAGCATTAGAATTCAGGTCAGGTGTTGTTTAATGGTCTCAAGCACCACATGTATTGCACAAAACAATAGGATGTAGAAGACTAAGACCAATCTTTAACAACCCAGTTCCAAATTGTCCTTTTTTTCTCTTGGAAATCAGAATATCCCGATTTTTTTATTACGTTTTGGAACTCAAAAATCGGGACAATTCCCATTAAGTGGGAACGGATGGCAGGTATGAACCTGTTTTACAAAATTCTAAATAAGCCCCAGTTTTAGGTTGTAAACTTAAATATGTATTGGGCGCCATAATTATTTTTGTTCACCTTGCCTCGGTCTTTTCTCTGCCACAAGTCTACGGTTTAATTTATTTACATTTTTGCAGAGTTGTCAGAGAAGAGAACTTGTATAGACAAAGTACTAAATGAAGAATACATCTACCTTATTCGATTGTTTGACAGATAAGGTGTGTAGTATGCCCAGGGGGGGTACTCCGAGTTTCAAGTGACGGGGATGATCGAATGGGGGCAAAAATCAATACCCAAAAAAATCCCTAGCATTTATATTGGTGAAATAATGAGGAGGAACATCTGAATTCCACAACTTGACATTGCACATGCATAGCTAGTACCAGTCCCCAGCCACACATTAAAAAGAAAATCGGTAAAACTAAAAAGAAACTAGTAAAGTTCCGATTTTTTTTGCAAATCGCCCCACCCTTCTTTATAATTCGAAGCACGCAATTACTGTTTTTACAAAGAATAGAAGAACTACAGCACAAAAATGTACAAAGATAAGTGCTTGTGCCATCATAACTCTTATATTAATAATATAATAAAGCGAATTTCTAGAAACTGTTGCTTCAAATTTTGCATCTTGATAATATTTAAATGTTTGCAATGTTTACAATAGCGAAAACTGTATGCTGTTTGAGTTTTAGCATTTTTTCTGTTCAGGTCAAGTGACATGCTGAATATAGTTGTGACTCGAAAATCTTGAAAACCTTTCCCACAAAACAATTGGGTAATAGGGTTTCCAAGATATGATGGTTCTGAGGAACTTCCCATAGCAACAATATGGTGATTAAGAGTCTCCCCCCTTAAGTCCAGATGAAAAGGCTCTCATTGCCAGTACCCAAATGGAAACCCTGATGGAACACTCATGTAAATGTTGTGGTTCAATTTTATTGTTGGTTCAATTTTTATTTTCCTTTGTGAATAATAGGATTGCCAAATAAAAATTGGAGCTCCACTTTTAGGCTTGGCTAAATCTATATATTTGAATGATTTTAAAACTGTTTAATTGTGCTTAATTATGTTTGACTGGGTACAGAAAATGAATGGAATCAAACACAGCTGTAGGCATATTTTTGGTTAACAATTATTGTGTTCAATTACCGAACCCAAATTAAACCAATCACTGCATTCAATCCAGTTTAGTTTACTGAACAGTTAGATACGTAAGCTGGGCTGATATCTTCCACGTACCTTCACTGTAAGAAAATGCTGCATCACTGATCACTGCTGGCATACATGCCTTAAGAACAGAAAAAAAAAGGATCAGTGAAAATTCAGGGCTGAAAATTGGCAGTCGCCCAGTCGCCAGTGGCGATTTAAAACTGACCAGGCCCACTCTGAAAAGTCGCGGATTAAATGCCTGACTGCAAATAAAAGTTGCTCTGTAGTTACAATAAAAATAAAATATACTTTCATTGGAGTAACTTTCTTTTCTTTCCCTTCCTCAACTCTAAGTTCATCGATTGTAGTAAATTGTTAGTTATTGGAGTGCAAAATTCACGAGAACAGGTCACAGGCAAATTAATTGTTGTTTTTTTCTTTTGATAACATCAAATAATTAATATTGTATGTAACATACATTATTAAAGCATTCACAACACAATTTTTGACCAATGTGACATTAATGAGCAGAAAGAAGTGGTGAACAGAATTAAGTACTTATTCTCAAAGTCAATAATTAAGTTCACTTTGCTAGCATTGTCACTTCTGGCTTTGAAATGTTGTTGCCAAAGCAATACTTTGCTATACTTTTGGGATCCACCTGATTCATGAGACGTACAAGCGCCTATTGTAGGAAATGTTTGCATCCACTCGGGAACGTGTTCTTCTTTCCAGCTTTTGTGGAATGCTTACAAGCAATTAACAAATCATCAGCTGAACCCTTTTTTGCAGCTAACCCAAACTCTTTTAACCATTTGTCTAAAAAGTGGTTGCCTTCCACCCTTTGCATGGTTCATTGCTATAATTATACAGGTAAGGTAAAGCACTTGAATAAATATCAATCGATCGAATGAGCAACAAAATGGCAGGAGCTCATTTAAGTTTACTGGGTGTTTAATCATCTCCAGTCTCCTTTGCTTAACTCAGTAAAGAGCCAATCGCAATTAATCAAACATGTTCTAATTAATCCCAGCAGACAATTGTCAGTTAAACAAGCGAGATTGTCAAGAAAGCAAAAACACATCAGTAAAATGTCAATTGCATAAAAAAATCCTTTGCTTATATCTGGATCCCCCCCTGGGAATACGGTGATTTTTGAGAAAACCAAGAAATGCATGCATGTATTTGAACGTTCTAAAACATGAACATTCCAGTGAGTGACAAAAACAGTAAAAAGCACTTTCTACAATGCAGTGCTTTTATTTCATTCATGTAGGTACTGAGATGGAAAAAAAAATGGCAAATTGCAGTTGCCTTCTGGAAACCAATATGAAAAGGCTTAGTGATAAAGAAAATTAATTCACACATAAGTCTTAAGTGAAGCCAAATAATTGAAATTCAAGCAAACTATTCAGAAATCAGAATTAGGTTTAAAGAATATTTAAGGCCTACTTAAATAGATTCATAAATGAGGATGTGCTTTTTCATCGATTCGTTACTTGTATGGAATTTGGTCTGGTTTTGCCTAGGATATTGTAAACAATGACTGATTAATTCTATTAATTCAGAGTTTAAAGAACGAGGCATATAACAAATATGTGCTGTCTTGTTATTCTTTTGTTATTCAATGAGTTAACACCTTGACGAATCGCGTTGGTACTTGTTTTCGTCTTTTACTTCATTAAATGCTTTCAAAAGCTGTTTTTCCCCTTTGCCTGGCTACAGTTTGCTGCGTGAAAATGTTAAATTGACCCTAAAATTGTTCTCAGCTTGTTGTGCCTCACCCAGTTTTTTCGGTAAATTGCTCGCCTCGGTGATTTGTTTGAAATTTGTCAAATTTAGTCAAAATACATAGAATGGGAATAATAAGCCGACTGTCGTAGATTTTTCCGAAAGCAATCAATATTTTCAAGAGAGAGGAACTGATTTGAATTGAGAAGTTGGAACACTCAAAAAAAAAATTATGAACAGTAAATTTAGGAGACTTGTCTAACAGCCAACATAAGCCACAGGTAAAAACGCAAGCTTCAACAGTTATTGATGCCTGAAGGGGGTGAGCGGGGTACTTTTCTCCTAGGGCCGATTTTCTCTCTACGTTTTACTTCCCTCGGTCATCTTCGTCAAATTAGTCGACTCACAACTGAGTCATGAAACAATGAAAACAGTACACGACCCGCTTTAGAAGTTTAACCATTTAATGTAAGACTCTAAGACAGTTCTACAGTGTAGTTACAAGTTTATAAGTTCTAATTTTTTCCAGAAACCAGATCAGAAAAGAAAAGATAATTTTAAAATTGGCGTTAATCTGAACAGTTTTGCAAAAATTATGTTTTTTTCATTTGTAATTTCCTCAGTTTCCTGCTAAATTCACAGGGTTTTATTTAAGTGCAACCCCACCTAATGAAGCACTGAAGTGTTGCTTCTATTTGTTTCACTTTTTTAAATGCCCACGATGACAATTTCACCCTTTTACTGCCAAGAGTGCCTAAAATCAAAATTCAAAACAAAGCCCAAATTTCATTTTCTCAAATACTTATATATAAATGGTACCATGTGAAAGTACTGCTGAAGTGGTTTCATTTGAGTGGTCACACCATAGGATTTCATCCACAGACTCAAAAGTTAGAACCACCTTAAATGTCTCCATAACTGACCCCGGGAGTGAAGGGTTAATTCAGATGATTTTGTCAACAATAGGGAACTGGAATTCAAATATGGGAGGCAAAGCTGATGTCTACCTTGAAATGTTTTAGGTTTATGTCTAAACAGCTGGATCCACATACAAGATTCGTGTTACAAGATCTCATCCAGATCCTTGAGCTGGAATGCAGCAAAATCTGCCTGTGAAGCACTGGGAGCTACCCTCGCTATGGTGACGTCAAAAGCTGAACAGCAAGCCCTTGCCCTGAAAAAAATACCGAATGTATGGATTGGTTTGCACAGAAATCCTAAGGACACTTCACGCTGGCTGTGGGTCGATGGAACACAGGCTTCCTACACTCACTGGAGTCAAGGAGAACCTAATAACCATGGGGGATATGAGGGTTGTACGCACATGTTTCCTCCTTCGGGGTTATGGGACGATGCGCCATGTTCCAGTTCTTATCGTTATCTGTGCGAAACAAATGGTAAAAGAAAAAAAAGCATTTTATAGTTCATTGCTTGACCATCGTTGGATAATTATTTGATAATCAAGGTCGGAGTAGCTGTTGCTGTGAGCCGAAGCCGTAAGCTGATAACATTTAATCCAACTCTCACATGCGGCATTGATTATGCTATCACAAAACCCATTAAAAGACCGAATTGTTTCATTAAGCATTTTTACCAAAATACATCTTTCAAATATCATTAAAATTACAACGAAAATTTAAAGTTAGAAAGTATGACTATAAAATCGTGTACTGGTTACTGGTACTATTTTAATTTCGAGAATACGCAGCAGCAGTACCACCCCTCCCCCCTCCCCCCTCCCCCTCCCAAAGCAAACAATAGAGAGCAGAGGCAAAGTATAGACATGCAAGACCCCATATTGTTTATTTATATAAAAATAAGCCTTCTGCGGCAGTATAATTAACAATTATCCCGCGAAATCGCGTGGAATATCACCTGATACTTAGCCGACGAGGCCGTAGGCCGAGTTGGCTAAATCAGGGGATATTCCGCAAGATTGAGCAGGATAATTGTTTTCTTGTTCAACAAATTCTCGTCATCTACCATTTTCACAACAAGAAAGACTTTAGTTGTATGATAAAAACGCCTTGCAAAAAATAATAAACACCAAACGAAAATTTCAAGAAATCAAAGTTTACTACCGTTCACTTCTAGTAGACTCATTTACAAACTCATGCTTGGTAATGACAAGTTAAAAGTAGAAAAAATATTGCTATCTTACCGAGAATAAGTCCTCTCCCTGTGAACTAAAATCTTTTTAACTTTACAACTTTTGGTCAACAAGTAACTTTAAATTTTCTGTTTCACTAGCAATAGCATTTTGTTGGTTGAGTTCTCACTTTAAAAATTCCAAATCAATTGCTAGATATCCTCGTAAGCTGAAGCAAGTACTCGTTGACTTTCTCTGAGCATTACATCTTGGAAAAAATTTTTTAGGGTGTTTCTAAATTTCCGCAAAACACTGCTAAAACTCCCCCGCTTTTCAAAATGGCCGCCCTAACAAGCAGTGAAAGAACAGCTGCAGTGCACTTCCAAATATGGTCATCTACGTATATCGCTGGATATCGGTCATGTACGGTGACAGATATTGAGGGCTTCCTGACCATATATGGGCATAGTGACAATTTGTTGAATAATAATTAAGAATAGCATTTTTTTAGAATTAATATTTGCTTTTTATACTTACCCCGTTATGAAAAATCAAGGTTTCCTCATTTTGTATATCTCTTTTACTTGCATTATTGCCAGCAAAGTGCCAAAAGCTTTCTTTGGGGCGTGGTGTGCGTGTGTCTCCCTCTCATTGCCTCTCGTCCAATCAAGGTTATGGATCAACTTGTTCTTTTTCTTGCGCCCGTGGATACCGACTCAGCGGTCCTTCATCTACTCAGTGCGGGAAAGGAGGAGTCTGGAGCCGAAACGTGAACTCAGTCAGCTGTAATGGTTTGTAGTGGTTGATTAATTATCTTAATTTATTAAAAATAATTATTTAAGACTAGTTATTTATCATTATTATACATTGTAGTCACTATCTGTCTTTTCATTGGCTAAGAGCCTACAGTTAATTCTGGGAATCAGCGCAACCTACAGAATTAATATTAATTTGTCTACAGAATTAATCACGCGTTGCGCGCGTGATTTCCAAGAGCAATGTCGGAGGCATCTGAAAGCGAAGTAAATTCATGGCTCGTCGATTCGCTTCTTCAACCGAGTAAGAAATTGAAAAATTGCTGAAACGAAAAGACTCGGAAAACAAAGGAAGGCTGACAAAAATTGCGAAGGAACTGTTCCACGAATACCTTAAGGAAAAAAGCGTTTAGAAGCCGGAAGACGAGAAGGACACAAATGTTGAAATTGTTTCCCGTTATTTTGTTTACCTGTAAAACAATGTATAATAAAACAATTATTAGATTCAGTTTTTGCGATATCCGGAATAATCAAGGTCTCAGTTACCTCGACCTTGATTATTCCGGATATCGCAAAAACCTCATCCAATAATTGTATAATAGTTAGCACAGTGTGAAATATCATTTATTCTGATGTGATAGAAATGACGAAATCTGGGAGAAATGAAAGCTAGTTTAAAAAAAAAACTACACAAAAATAAAAAAGGAAAGCTTATACTGGAAATAAAGAAAACATAAGAAAAGGACGTCGAGTGCACATTATAAATATATGATTCTTGCAGACATTGATGAGTGTTCTGTCACAAAAAATGGCGGCTGCAGTCACAAGTGTGTTAATACCGCCGGAGGATACAAATGTGAATAACAGAACGTGCCACGGTAAATGTCAGTTATGTAAATGCTAATTTATAATACCATTCTTTAACGATCTTTTACTGACATGGGACAAACATTTAGAATGTATGCTATTTAAACTACAATCTACTCTTCGGTTTGCCTAAGTATACGCGCCATCATTTAAGAGTAATCCAAGTTCCTACTTGCTTTTCCACAGGTAACCAAAGCTTTAGTTACGACTGAAAATCAATAATATTTTATGAAATTAACAGTGTTTCTTTGTTATATCTTACTTACTTGCTATTTGGGGCAAAGGTTTGCTCTCCGAGCTAGTACGAGCGCCTTTCTCCTCCCGAGTATGATAATTATGCACTTGCATGATTATAATACTCGTTGGGAGGATAAACTAGAAGGCGCTTATTCTCGCTCGGAGAGCGAACCTTAACTTAATGCCCCAAATGGCAAGTAAGTAAGACATAAATAAAGAAACACTGCCAATTTCATAAAGTTTGATTGATTTTCAGTCATAACTGCCGAAGCTTATAAGCTTTGGCTACCGTGGCTTTTCCAGCTTTTGTTGCATTAATACATGTTTTCACTTACTCGTTTTTGAGTTGAAGGTGGATTTGTCCTTTATACATAGTTTCGCTCAATGAAAATTATGACGGACGATCTGATTTGCATGTTGAATAGCTTAGATAAGGTTATGTAGATAGGAATATGATGTGAAGTACTACTTGTTTGGCTTTTTTCAGAGTAGAAAATGGCAGCCTTCTGCTTACATAACCTATTGCAAAAGTTCGAGGAAGTTTGGGAGAATTCGAAAGCATTATTGTAAACGTTTCCTTGCACCTTGGGGCAAATGAACGTCCACATTCTCCGAAACCATTCCCCCATTTCTGCATCATATTATATAAGCACAAAGTGGTTATTTTCTATTTCTTAAATATTTATAGTGTAGACAGTTGTATGACGTTCCTGTTACCCATACTGAGCAGCAACACGTTAAACCGAGAAGATCCAGAGCATGAACGATTTATCCATTTTCTTCAATCCCCCTCCCTTCTTAATACTTCGATGACAACTGGTACATCATGTTTCATATCTTCTTTTTGACCCTTTCTGTCACTAGCACCAGGTGTTGATGTTAGGTGCAGCAGCAAAAATATGACCATTATTATTCCCAAGTCCCTCCTCAGTGGTATGGACCGTGAGCATCTTCGACTCCTAGACACCTCATGCAAAGCTACAGAAAAGAGCGCCCACTTCTCCCTCACAACACCGCTGTCCGGCTGCAACACAAAAAGCAGGCACACACCTACAGCTATCGTCTATTCCAACGCGGTTTTAGAAATCCCCGTGGCAGCTGAAGATGTCGTGACGCGCGTGCGTGAAATAGAAATTCAATTCAGCTGTTTCTACTCCAAATACGGCGTAGTGTCGTCAGTTGGTTGGAAGCCAAGTAACAGGAAACTCGTTTTCAGCGATGAAGGCCAAGGAAACATTACACTCTCTTTGAACATGTTCCCTGACATAAGATTCGTGAGTCCTTACATGAAGAATGATTTCCCCGTTGCTGTGGTACTGCGCAAACTTCTGTTCTTTGAGGTATCGGTGACCTCAGATGACAAGCAGCTTTCAATCATGGCTGATCGATGTTATGCCACACCCACTCAGGACCAGAAGAATCCATTAAAGTACGAGTTCATTACAAAAGGGTAAGCAAATTGATTACTTTCCATTGGTCTACTAGCTTTTATTGGCCATTGGCCAACCAAGGAGCAACGGAGCATTTCAAGGGAGAATAAAACAAGGTCAGCGGATTCCAAGGTCAACTTGAATATCCTGTGAATACTTCTCATTTTTCTCATCTTTCTTGTGAATGGAAAATGACGTTTTACTAATTATATAACAACGCAATTCCAGCCCACTAACTTCTGAAGAGGGAAAAGGGTGGTAATTAAGCGTTCAGCGATTTTAAACTCAAACTTGGTTTTCCAAGTCCTGGTCCCAGCCCATTATATCTTGCTGTCAAACAAAACACCAAAAAAGCACACTTCTTAATTTTGAAAGAAAAATACGACCATTCACTGTTTATTTCTCTTAGATGCCCAAATGACATAACAGTGAAGTACCATGCTGCGCCTTCAGTCAGTGCCCAGCGGTTTAGCCTGGAAGCCTTCAAGTTCATTGCTGATCATCCATTCGTGTTCATTTACTGCCATGTGATCGTGTGTAATGCAACCGACTCAGAATCCAAGTGCACAAAGACATGTCCTTCAAGTGGCCGAGGAAGACGTGAAGTTAACGATCATAGAAGAGATGGTGCTTATTATTTGGCCCAGGGCCCACTTCACCTGGCACGTGAGAAACGAGAGGAACGTAGCGACAGCAACGTGGATGAGGCTGGTGAGTAAAAATTATCCATGATATACTTATTTCGTTTTTTTTTCTTTGTCTCTTGCTTGGTTTCCAATCAAGTGGAAAAGCACACTTTGCCGGGTTTATTCTATCTATTTGTTTTTATTACTTATGGTTAACGCTCACAGAGTTTGATGTATAAGGGACGTGCAGTTGCTCATAAAGTATCGTTCCTGCTTTGCCTCTTGTGTATAATCAAAACAATTTTTTTTTTCATCTAGGTTCTAGTCCTGTCTTCATGATAGCTGCGTTTGTGATGTGCGTTGCTTGTTTGGTGGGAACAGCGTTCATGGCCTACAAGAAGTCACGTGACAAGCCTGTTGGTTACACTGTGGTTGCCACTAGTGATCAGAAGTAAAAACAAGCTTACAAACAACAACTGGACTTGACAAAACTAAAGACAACTTGAGCTAAAGATATTTAAAGTTTTTTTTCCTGAAATAACATGGCTCAAACAATAATTCTTAATGATACCTAGAATGAGTTAAATTCCACTTATAATATTGACGTAGGTCTCTTGTTTTAGGTCGTCACGTTTTGCGTAGGTTTAACAGATATATAGGATGAGATGCAGGCTGACCATCGAAAATCGCTGGTTTTGTTGAAGACCGCTCAGTTCTATTCTCTTTTGTTCAATTGTTTACAGAATGGCACGCTTTATTGGCTAAAATAAGCTTTTGATTGTCGTATCATTTTTTATTCATAAAATACAATGACGACTTCTCCATTGACAGCTGTAACGTCCTGGGCGACACTAAGCCACGTTTGGATGCCCTAAAACAAGGATGGGAGAGGGGTGGGGTGACAAAGAACAGACCACTTGTCCAGAGGAGACAGAACAAAGAAACCGGAGTCAAACTAATTGAGCATATTTCTCGTGTCAACAAATCAGCTAACAGATTCCTTATTGAGAGCTAATTCTGAGATGCTTATGGCCCGCCTTATAATTTTCAAGCAATTATTCTTTGTCTGTTTCCATCTGTCCTCTCTCTTTTGGGAACGATAACAATTAAAAAAAAATGATTTGTATTGTGATTGTTTTGCTATCAAAAACCATCTGAAATGATGAATCAAAATCAATGTGGTTGTACTTTAGATGACTAATGTCTTAAAGTGATTACACGGTTTTTCAAAGAGAGCAGAATAAATTCGACTAAAATAATAATGATAACTAATATTTATAGCAAGCTATTTACCATACAAATATGATCAAAATGAACCTTGCCTCTTGTCCCCCTTGGATATTGAAAACAACTCTGATGTGATTGAATTCCAAGTTAATAACTTAACTTAGATATCTTCAGCTCAAGTGAACGGTAGACGGGTAATGCTGGATAGCCTGCAAACTGAACTATTACTTTGGAATGCTAGGTATGTGTGCTGAACAGGCAATGGAGCTTAGTTCAGTTCAGTTTTCAAGCTGTTTAGAATTCTTACCATTGTGATTTTACTTTTACCGGATTGTCGAAAACATGTCGTTAAATTAAGGGTGCATTGCTTTTTTGCTTTTTGCCGTAATGTGTAGCTCTAAAATCCCAGGTAAACTAAAGACCTGTGCCAGGCGATATTTACAATGTCAACCATGCAGAAGGGGCCAGATTTAAGATGCACTCCTGAGGTGATTTCAAAGTATTGCTAATTAACAATAGCCTTTCTTTTCAACAATACATGCTGTGTTGTACCACGGGGTGGGGTAGTGGGGGGTCATTGACGCATGTTTGGGTATAGGGGTGCCGCTGAGGGTTTCAAACCCTCAGCGGCACCCCTCAGCAAACCTACCCTGTGTAGGACAACAGATGACAAAATACACACCCTGTTTAGAACAGACACATAAAAAATTATATACCCCGTTTAGCACAAACAGACCAAAACCATGCCTGCCCAACGGCACATCCTCCTATAAGCCATATAAGGGAGTACCCCCACCCCCAGGTGTTGTACATGAACCACGCATTGGACTTTGGACTTGGATTCCATTGGAGTAAGACTTTCCTTCCCCATTTTTTATCGCTGACCGGTAGGCTGGATGGAATCGCGTTGCACTGAGTTCCCGGGAATTGAACTGCAAGCAGAACTAGGCTAATTAAGGTTAAACGTTATATGACTTGAGATAAATTGATGCAAGTCGGAGTTGAATGAAAATTTTTGTGTTCATCTGTCCAAGGCGTTTCAAGAGCTACATGGTTAAAAGAAACATAAAACGCTGTTAGACTACAAAGGCTACAAAGGAACGCGATATTTTTGTCGGATGTGTGCATCCCTAGTTCCCGACTTTCATCCAAGCATTAAGATGCTTTTGGTCGAGTAGCTCTTGTGACAGCCGATTGACAGCTGATTGACAGCTGAGAAGTGCTTTTGTTTGTTTTAGTTAGCGAGCCAAGACAATCACAAAACATTCGCGGCTTTTGCGGTCAATTGTATTTACTCTCAATATTTAGTTGCAGTGTTAGGTGCCGAGTGCTATCCATTACGGAATCAATAAAAATGTTCAACTGCTTTGAAAGCCGAAGTGTGGTTACTGTGCAAGGCATGCTTCATTTATAGGGCTCTAACATATCAGCATTTAGTCCCCCCGAATAAGCTTTCATCAATGCCCGTCATTTTTGCTTAGAATCCATGACTAATTTTTCTTCGGCGGGATATTTAGTTGCTCGGGAGAGGTATTTTTAATTGACAATCAAATATACGAATGAGTGGTATGCTGACGTATATCCAGACTGTCTCAAATTAGATGGAGAATATCAAACAATTTTTTTCTGCTTAGTTCTTTGTTATTGGCATTGCACAAGACTTTAATGGCTTGTGCCTTACAGTCTCAGATCCCCAGACGTATCTTTCAGTATCAATTGCCAGACTCAAACCTCTGAACTTATGGTCTCCCCCGCGATTGCGAATAGTGTAGTTACCCTTGGTTTCCAAATTCATACTACCTCCTTTGTCCGATTGTATTAGTCACCTGCGAATCCATAAAAAGTAGCGCCTACTAGAATCGTTTTTGACTCATGAATGCGCAAGCAATGAAAGAGGTATAAATTTTGAGCCAAATCGGCCTACATGACACCAACACAGGCAAATGAATTTAGTTGTCAACACTTTATGATTTTTACACAAAAAAATATTTGTATTTGCTTATGGGTGAATCTGAGAATAGGTTCATCACCGTTGATCTACTGAGCGTAAAATACTGAAGACACACTAAAGTAAATTCATGTGATATCATGTTTATTTTATACCGCATTTCTACTACAACTAAAACCTTAACCATTTTTTAACATTCTTGGTTAAATTTGTTATTGGTCATTCCGTGATACTGAAATTCAACACGTGACGTTTGCGGGCCAATCACAGATCTTAGCCTCCTTGTTAAACAGGAGACCTGCAGGGCACCTAAAGTCGTATTGCACGTCTCCATAGCACTGGTGATAATTAGAGCAGTCTGAAGGGTCAGGATAGGTCCCATCTGCTTTGCCTGAGCATGTAAAAGGTCCTGAAAGCAAAAATTAATTTTAGTCGAGAGGTTATCGAAAAAATATGAACGTAGAGAAGTCTTTTGTTTGTGTTCACCACGTACATGTAAGCCCGGACTACACAAATTACAAGAAACCTGTGGTTCATCAAAGGCGTGCCCTTACAAGCTGGGGTTATACAGTTGTGAGCACCTAGGTTCACGGATTGTTTCTAGTGGGAGTCAAAGATAAATAAATTTTGCGTGATCTGCAATGAAGACCCCCAGCAAAAGGTTTATACCAAACGGTAGATGCTAGCATTAATGCCCAAAACTCTCTTGAAAATTGTTGTGTACAACAATCGGCCGCGCCTCCATTTTTCGAATTCATCCAATAAACATCTTATAGAGGCACTGCATTACCTAGCCTTGCCTCCAAGAAAACGACGGCCAAAATATCAGCCCTCTGCCGTCCCCACGTCCATATATCATTAACATACCAGTCAATCGTCCAGTGACTTTGAACAACCTACTACGACGCAATTCCTCTCTTTTTTACATTGCTATAAGACGGTGTCCCACACGAGCCTGCCTTAAAAATAGCGCGACCGACCCTGGGCTTTTGTATCCCAACTCATTCTCTATTTTCAATTATTTTGTACATTTATCTTGGTCCAAAGAACTGAGCTCTCGTGAGCGGTTTTCTGCAAGAGATCCCCTTTTTCATCAAACAAACAAAAAACGTCAATTCTGGATTTCCCTTTTATATTTTATTACTTGAACTGCAAACAATGAAAAGTTTTAAAAAATAGGAACTGTAAGCGATCCATTCCACCTCCGCAATCCAAATAGGTCTCATTTTATTTATTCATATAGCCACACACCTCTGAGTGGACATGTTTACCTTCATAATCAAAGGCAACGCTCACTTATGAACGATTCTTCTCCTGAGAGATAACTCACGTTAAATTCATTTAACCTGCTGATCTTTGCCACGATATTCTGCATTCATAACCTAAGTTCTCAGCCCGCAAGGAAGAAATCGAAGACGGGGGATATACAATTTATAATAACGGACAGGATTGGTGAGAAGACTAAGCAGGAATTAAGGATTTAGAAACTGATAACTCATAGTTACCAGGCTTTGATATAGTCTTCTGGTCCGAAATTGCGGGGATAGGGATTTTGTTTCTGGTGTACCCGGATTTCGACTGAAATCTGAATTTTTTTGGACGTGCTCAGTACTTCATTAGGCACTTTGGGAACCAAAAAAGGCACTAAAGGAACAATTCATGATAGCGCTGTTCTTTGCTTTTTCGTGATTACTGCTCTCGTTCTTCTTCCTATAACAGACTTCAGCCTCGATTACAAAAAATGTTATTTACCCTGTGACGGTTGGGTCGTGGGTGTTGCTTGGGGTCCCTGTGTAGGCCTTCCAGTTGCTGGAGCAGCCGTTGTGGGAGTTCCTGTGGGTTCGACGATTGATGTGCCCTGAAGCAGGTCAATCGCATGCTCGGAATATCGTCTTCCGCTGACGACGTTGTTTTGATCCCAAGACACGTCCCACAGCATTATACCGCCAATTCCTGCCCTTCCTTTCAGTTTCTAGATGACAAAAATGAAAAACAGAATATGGAGTGAGAGCAGGAATTAAATTCCATGTAATACCCAATTACATCCAATTCATGCAACCCGTCAGGTAAAGAGCTCGTGATTCACGTGCCCCAACTTGTTATTTCTTTATTTTTTCATGTATCCAGGTGAGAAATGTCCAAAAAATAGATACTATGCTTTATAAACGCTTCTGATCTGGCTAGTGTGTCTTTAGGTTTCTACAATACCCATAAGCAAGGTTGCGCCAAGAGTTCCTTAAAATTCTTTACTCCTTGCGGAAATAATTTAGAGAAAGGAGAGGCCTTAAAAAAAAAACTGGCATCGTCTTTCACGTGGATGGCAAAATACTTCTTCTGACAAATTTAGAAACCAGTAGAGATTTAGCCTGGAATGACCTCACAGCGTGCATGCAGGGCCACACAGAAATGATAGTGATCTTGATGACATTGACGATATTGCTGATAATGAATTTGTGGTCCGTTCTTACTCCTTAGACCGTTGATAGCTCACTCGGCGTTCGATAGAACTGCGCTCCACTGGAGGCTCTTGTGTGAGCCGGCACTCCAATAAATATCAGCGGTCCACTCTTCTTCTGTGCGAAGTTCAGCCATTGGTTCAGTGTGCCATCAAATCATTTGTCTCCAGTGTGGCAGTAGTTATTGTAGAACTGAATATAAAGGTGGTCCACGTGTTGTCCCGCCTCTTCTAAACCTTCAAAGTCATTACAGTTAGATGTTAGATATTAAAAGATAATAAAATAGATATTAAAACGAAGAGTTCGTACGGTTACGTTATTACCGCAAATGCGTTAAAAGCTACGTTTTGTGGTAGTTTAGCATTTAATTTGCGTTTATTACCCATCCTGAAGTTCCCAATGTTATCATGGGTTTGTTGTTCATAATCCAATAATCTTTCTTTCTTTATTTCAGATTTAGAATGTCTACGCAGAAGGAAATGATGCAAGGATAAGTAGATTTCAGGGAAACAGAGAACGAGATATAAAGGCTTACCTTTTTACTACTCCCTTGTTTCGGGCTGTTTTCATCCACTGCATACGTAGTAAATAACTGTTTTTTCCTCAAATAATCGCCGTTGGTGATTGTTTTTTCGAAACCAAATGAAGCGGTTATAGGAGGGAGGGCGATTATTCGAGGTGCTGATTATCTCAAACAAATTTATGAACTTTAACATATCACATGTTGTAGCGAAACCTTTATCACAAAAATAATTAAAAGCAGCAGTTTTGATCACACGAAGACATATTTTTACAGATGAAAAACATCATCATCGGTCTTTTACGGCTAAATTTGTCCGAGGGAAGGGAGAACATGGGTAATTTTATAAATGGGCAACTATTTCAAATATTTGGTTCAAAGGGGGTGATCATTCGAGGGTGGGCGATTATTCGTGGATACGGTAGCCATTACTTACTGTGCGTTTAGAGAAATATAAAAGAGTGCCAGCGAAAACGTGGCTGATACACCAAGCAGACAAGAAAGTGAAAACTAGAAGCAAGACAAGGAAGGAAGAAAATATAAAAAGCTCGTACCAGATCCTGGAGTTTCTGGACCAAGATAATGGTCAGGATACGGACATTGAGGTGCGCCGGTGATCAAGTAACTTTTCTGTGGATCCTTGTCCATAAGCATGCGCAGTTCCCTTATGAAGTCAGGGTAGTTATCACCTTTGCCACCCTCAATGTCCAGGTCGATACCGTCCATTATTGCACTGAAATGAAAATAAGTTGTTCTTTAACTTTGACTTGCGGAATATTGGAGAAACCTTAAAACATATTTCATTGCTAGTGTCACAAACCTTCCGAACGGTCGAATGTCCTGATATTTTTTTTCTTTTCCACCAAGAAACAGGTTATACAGAGTACGCGCCAACTCCTTGGCCTTGGCGGGACTGGGGAGAGTTCCATCACCAGTTGCTCCACCAATGGACATTAAGACTTTCTTTCCTCGCTTTTGACATTCTTTTATTCCTTCCTCGATTTTAGGACATCGGAGAAGAAATGGATACTCTGGGGAAACTCCTGTTTCACAGTGAAAGGCAAAGTTCAAGCCTGGGAGCTGATCTGAAAGAAGAAGAAATGGTTGACCAAATATTTTCATCTATCAGCTTGGTCATTTAACTAACTTCTCTTTGAATTTCTCTAGTTCGCTAAGTTTCAACTGTCAAAGGCATCTCACCTTTCATCTTTCTTCTTTGTGTCTAAGGCTTTTTCTTTTTATTCTTTTCAAATAAGACACATACAGACTAGCACATAAGAACTGCTTGAAAGGTATATAGTTGTTTTAACCAGGCGCCAGATATAGAAATATATACTGCTCGAGTTCTGTTCTTTTTTCACATGTAGACCAATATGAAAAGTGAACAAAAGAAAAACAAGTGCAATATTCTACATCTGAATAAGACCAACTCAGTCAATAAGATTGTTACTGCTTTTGTAACCAGGGGCTGGATTCATGAAGCCCTCCTAAGATAAGTTGTGCCTATGTATTGTTGGAAAACAAAAGCCTATTTTTAAGAAACAATTGTTACGATTCATCTTGACTTAGGATAGCTTTGTGAATCCTGCGCCAGAAAGACTCCATTTGAAACAGTTAACGTGCGCGAGATTTCCATGTAAAAAGCGAGTGTTACAGATGAAAAAAAAAAAGACTTATTGGGTGATTCATGCAACCATTCAGATTGCACGTTGCAATTCAAATGAACAGTGCGCTGAGTAGAAAAATTAATGATGTGTTTTAATTCTTAGAAAGGCTGTTCGGAGAGATGGTTAGAACATAAGTTTGAAGATTCCTACACTTAGCAGAAGAGTTTTTCAACCAAATCGGTTTCCTTTGTCAAGTTGCAGTTATTGATTGATAATTAGTAACAAAACAAACGAACGAACAAACGAATGAATGAATGAATGAATGAATGAACGAACGAATGAATGAATGCAAGAATGAGTGAATGAATGAATGAATGAATGAATGAATGAATGAATGAATGAATGAATGGATGAATGGATGGATGGATGGATGGATGGATGAATAGAATAAAACGAACGAAAGAATAAATGAACGAACCGACGAACGAACAAACGAACGAACGAACGAACGAGCGAACGAACAAGCTACACTCAAATGTCAGTGTAAAATAGCTAAGAGAATCTATCAGTGCTGCTACCTTTGTTTCTCTTGTCCCAGAATGTGATGACAAACGAAACTGCTAGGATATCGTACTTTGTTGTCAGACAAACTTCCTTAAGCGGTTTCTCGTAGTTAGAACGACCGTGTGAAGGCCCCGCGCCATTTTGTCCCCAGTAGCCAACCAGTAAGTGCCTTCCAGATCGTGAGCCTTTTGATAAAAAGAGACAAAAATAACAATCAAGACATAACAAACTGATTTGCAAGGAGATTTCATAACAATATTAGAGACTGCAACGAATACGGTAACGCAAAGGAGAGCATAATTTAAATTGTGAATTTAGGTCATTTTATACTGCTTCGCGATTCAGCTCGTTTAAATTGTCTAATGAGGCCGAACTATCCGGGAATTGAATTCGTAGGGACGGCTCTCAAGTTCAGTTGGAGAAAGAAAATTCACAGTCGTGTGTCCCCGTTCTACCTAAAACCTTAAAACTGGTCATTTCACTTTGTTGTTTTGCAGAGCACGGCAAAGAAATGTACACGAATGCATAACGCACGTGCAGAGTCATTGTTTTGCTCGTCAGTTAAGGCCTTTTGTTATTTCACGTTCTCGTTGCCGTCGTGGTTGCTTAAACTGCCCAATGTCCTCCGCAAGAAGGGTGCACTTTTTTCACAATGGATTACATTGTGAAAAAAGATTCAGGATTGATTAACTACATCTAAAAACTGTTCGATAATCAGATGAACCCTTAAATTAATACCACCGAATTTTTATGGCACTCTCTTAGCCCGTTATGAAAAGGGTTCCAACGCGTGGGGTGTTGATTTTCGTCTTTACTTTTCACCAACTAAAAATATGGAAAATAGCTTAATAAATCATGGCGATTGGTAACAGTTGTACCTCTCAAGGACCACACCGATTTGGCCAGGAGCACAATCAGAAGAATTCTGAACGGTTCCATTTCGTCAGGTAGGAGTTCAATTCGTTTTCAGTAGTCGTCAAAAGACGGAAGAGCACTGATAGTGAACTGCAGACTTGACTATCTGTTAAGCTACGGTGCTCGACACCTGGACAAGTGGTAAAATATGTCGACTGCGAATCGGTTAATATTTATCCTTGAAACATTTAATCAGCCCTGACGTTTGTCATACGGTTTGAACAAGTCTGAGATGGCTCTGGCATCTGTTCTGCGATTGTTTTTTAGATAACACTTTTACGATAGAAAAACGTGGAACAACAGGCCTAGTTTAACTTTTATTCGCGGTTTCGAAATAATCTAAAGAGCTCTCAAGATTGTTCTGTTTGCATGAACACATTGTAGAATTAAATCAAACTAACTAATATCATTTCATGTTGTCCAATATATTAGCGCCGAACATCACACCTTTTCAGTTCAGTTACAGCTCACACAAGAGTAAAACACGAATATAACGAGGAAAACATCATAGCAAAATTGCGAACGTTGATAATTTGACCTCCCAGAATCACGACTCTTTTGCGATTCTTAACTGCTTGGAAGACATTTATTTTAGATTTTAGAAATCTATACTATTTTTTGGAAGAAATCGTTTTTAAAGTGTTACTGTGATGCTATTTATTATGTTGTACAAGATAATTCTATTTCTAACCTTTGACTCTTCGGATGAAAGCTAGCAGTTCCTTGTGAATATTACTTTTTGCAATTTGTTAGCTTCTACAATGGTCTTGGTTCTGCGAAAGGCATCATCAAAATAAAGAGTTTAACTTAAAGTTTGATTTCTGGGCGCTTACGTGAGGACAGTTGAAGCCCACCTCACGGACTTTCGCTTAATACAGACATCTCGTTCAGGATTCCGGACAGCTTACTTGGTCCCGTCAAAAATCCTGCACATTTCCTTAAAAATTTACCCACTTATTACGGACGCCAGCGCCGGAAAACTGACAGATTTGTTTTGAGAATTAAAAACACACTGCGTCAGACATTTACGCATATTACAATCAGTTTTTATTTTAAAAATGAACATTTTTGTTCATTCCTTAATTTTCGTTCTCATAGTGTAACTATTATGTGGTATTCTACTGTACTTTCAGCAAGAAGATAAGTTTGCCTCACTTACAAGAGCCCGCTTAATACGGACAACAGTTTCCGTGGTCCCAGAACGATATATTTTCATGTAAAGAAGAACCGGTCTTTTCAATACACTTAAGTATGATGAAGAAAGTTAACGACTAACCCGGTCCAAAGGGACGCTTGGACGTCTTGACTTGAAACGGCTCGACCGAGGCGAAATAAAGAGGATCTAAACAAGACAACCTCTTCCACTCGGAGAGAGTCAGCAGTGGAGCAAATTACCCATAGGTAGCTTCGTATCTACACTTAACCCTTTAGTAACCAGTGAGGGTGGTATGCAGTAGTGATTATCACCCGTTAGCCGCAATCCCGTCATCATTATCCATTACGAAAAAAAAGACAAAGTTTTGTGTTGGTCTCGATTTCGATTTTAAGGGCACAGCCACGCGCGTGCATACACACCTACAATCATAACAGAGGCATAAAATGTGTTCTGAATACATCCACTTCCCCCGTGTAGCATGCGCATGCGTTTCCGTAGTTTGAAGCATTTTAGCTTTTTCTCTGCTCGAAAATTGGGTTGAAAACTTGGGGTGAAAATTGGAGTGAAAAGCGATAGATACTTCAATGGTGCTCAAAAGCCTACGGAGACACTTTCTTTGAAGGCTACTTTCCCCAGAGATATAACAAACGCACTTGTTTCCGATCCCAGTTTATGGTCTATAATTACTGTGATGATTTAGTGACGTAGGAGCGGGATGCGTCAGACATTCACGTTATCACAGCACGATACAGAGACTTTATGTCATGGGAAGTCTCGGGACTACTTAGGAATTTTAGCAGTAAATATGTATATCATTCTATGCTGGACAGTCTTCTTTTTCTGGGCCCTTTTCACGAGGGCGAGTTTTATGTACCTCTTCCAAGATGTCCAGTGCTATTGCACTGGATTAGGAATATATTGCCACATATTTTTTGGCCACATCTAAAAAGTGCTTTTCCGGATGGGTGTTTCTATCTGGCTACTTTATCCTTAGTTTGGTTCACATCTCACGTGTATTTATTCCAACCTTGAAACCTTACCTATTTACAGTTTTATTTTAGAACAGGATTTTGGTATCAGCATGATTGGTCAATCCCAAATTAACCATTTCACATTGAATGACCAGTGGTAGACGAGTGTAACCAGAGCGATCAAGTTCCGCGGATCTAAGTGTCCCGTTTTCGAAGAGTTTTCTCGGTTTGATGCTGAGTGCTTTCTTAAGAGGTTGCCAAGCAGTCTGTATTCTTTTGGAGCCGTGCCGAAGATCAGGCATTGAAGACGGACCCTTGACTAGAGAGACTGAGATCGAACCTGGTAGGCTGTCGTATGGGAGCCTCAGGTTAGCTTTTACATAATGCATATATAATATAATCTAGCAGAATAAATGCTTAAAATGTGTTGACACATGAGACCGTCGCATGATGGCTTAAAAAGATATACTAAGGCTTCTCGAGGGAGGTTACAGCGATCACAAGGGGAGAAACTTCTCAGTTTCATTTTGAAGAGTAGGTTAAGGTGGGGAGGATGTTATGATCAAGGCCTAGGTCAACGTCGAACTTTACATGTGCCAACCCTAATGCAAATTAGGGAAAGCTATTGTGTTTGCTAATTTGCGTTCATCACATGTAAAATTCGATCAACGTGTGCCCTAGGCATTACAGTAAATTGAAAGGGCCTAAGTTTTTTTTAAACCTTGAAGGGTAGTTGATATATTGCTTGTGGAGAGAGATTATTTTCAGCAAATTTTGTTTCTATGTTTGGGGGTATTACTGACCCACATCAATGATATATGTCACCGCCAAAAGTGTTTTGCGAATTGAACACTTTTGGCAGTGAGATTAGCCATTGTAAGGTTACTGTTAACAACAGTGATAACATCGTTAACGTCCTGCTCAGGGCTTAAGTGAAATCAACCTTTTCGAAGCTTCAGGTATTTCGGCTAGGACTCCATTATACATGAGGAAGAAGAAACTTGTTATTTCGTTAGGAGATCATATTAGAGCCTTAATGAGAGTATATTTGTTTAATTTTTTCTGGTTTAAAAAAACTCTAATAACATCGTCATTTCTCACTCGATTGCCTTGAAACTTTCGCATTTTACACACAATTTATCGAGGAATAACACGTATATCAACACGTAGTTGTACTCTTCGTTAATTTTGCGTGATTTTGCTTTTATTGAACACTACTTTTTTAATAAAATTGCCATTCTAACAAAACTGAGCGCTACGATTTGGTTTAAACTTTTAGAATCAGCTTATAATAACATCTTACCTTGACTCTTTAAGTTTCCGCAAAATCGTAGGAACAGAAATCCCGGCACAATTTGAACGTCAAAATAACAACCCTAGACGGACTTCAAAGTTTGGACCGCTCCAGCGCTTTCCAAATTTGACTGAAAAGCGTAATAACTCTTGATAAAGTAAGTTCAATGTATCGCTATAGTTATAGTTCCAAACCGCATTTGGCTATCCGCTACGATGAAAACGTTTCGGCGGCTATTATGAACTCACTTTCTGCACCAAAATATAACGAAGTCGCCAAATTCACGTTTTTCTGAATTATATGAAAACTAACCGGACGAATTGAATAAAACTACCGGAACATGAAACTGAATCTTTTACACATACTTTGCGCTATTTTACTTTGCTGAGGCGGTCTTGGTTTGGACAATATATTTTTTGAAAGTGATGCACTATCAAAACTCTGTTCTGTAAACGGCTTTGTTGTTATCTGAATTCCACAGTAGTGCTATGCAAATTTCCTTGTATTTGATGAGAATTTGAGGAATTTACACATTGGCCAGGGGGGTGCATTGTCGATGTTTGGTCGCTACATGCTTTGGTGGTTTTACGTGTCTAGAATGTCATGCCAGGTGAAGGTTAAATCGTCATTTTGAGATATGCAAAAAAGTGTGTCGTCTGATATCGTCATAGGATTTCATAGGATAATAATTGTTCCTTTATTTTCAGTTAGCATGATCATGAAATTATAGAACAGATACGTTAAACCACCAAAGCGTGTAGCGACCAAACACCATCAACGCACCCCCTAGGCTATGCAAATTTGCTTGCATTTGATGAGAATTTGAAGAATTTATACATTGGTTAGGGGGTGCATAGGCTCAGTCTCCAGCCGTGAGTGTCTCGATGCGCTCGCGATTCTCGCCACCTTTACGGCTAGGCGCACGGGTTTGGTTATTGTTTAGACTGACCAATCAGAGACAAGCCCCCTGAAATTTGCAGGGCAGAATGCACGACATAATTTAGCGGGATTTCGTCTTTCTCTTGAAATTTCACACTTTTAGGAGGACGTTTCAGGCATACTTTTCGCATTTCGCTTTTTTTCAAGACGATTAAAAAAACAGATAAAATTTAAGAAAATGACGTGTGGATTGTCTGCATAATTATTAAAATTGTAATGACGTCACGTGACGTCACGGACATGCAACCAAACCCGTGCGCCCAGCCGTGAAGGTGGCGAGAATCGCGGGCGCATCGAGAGACATTCACGGCTGGAGACTGAGCCTATGCACCCCCTACCCAATGTATAAATTCTTCAAATTCTCATCAAATGCAAGCAAATTTCCATAGCGCTATTGTGGAGTTTCGATAGTGCATCACTTTCAAAAGATATATTGTCCAAACCAAGACCGCCTCAGCAAAGTAAAATAGCGCAAAGTATGTGTAAAAGATTTAGTTTCATGTTCCGGTAGTTTTATTCAATTCGTCCGGTTAGTTTTCATATAATTCAGAAAAACGTGAATTTGGCGACTTCGTTATATTTTGGTGCAGAAAGTGAGTTTATAATAGCCGCCTAAACTTTTTCATCGTTGCAGATAGCCAAATGCGGTTTGGAACTAACTATAGCGATACATTGAACTTACTTTATCAAGAGTTATTACGCTTTTCAGTCAAATTTGGAAAGCGCTGGAGCGGTCCAAACTTTGAAGTCCGTCTAAGGTTGTTATTTTGACGTTCAAATTGTGCCGGGATTTCTGTTCCTACGATTTTGCGGAAACTTGAAGAGCCGAGGTAAGGTGTTATTTTAAGCTGATTCTAGAAGTTTAACCAAATCGTAGCGCTCAGTTTTGTTAGAATAGTAATTTTACCAAAAATGTAGTGTTTAATCAAAGCACAATCACGCAAAATTAACGAAGAGTATATCACGTGTTGATATATGTATTATTCCTCGATAAATTGTGTGTAAAATGCGAAAGTTTCAAGGCAATCGAGTGAGAAATGACGATGTTATAAGAGTTTTTGGAGAGGCATAGAGTGCGTCATTTATTTCGATCGAGTCACCTTAAAGTACCGTATTCATTGACTTCTTTGGAGAAGTTGGGTGGCAAAGCCAGCACTGAAGAATTGTGAACTAAATTGGAGATAGCAAGAGTTTTAAAAATGCAATCCTTCCTATAGGAGTTAGTTTCTGGTTGACCCTTGATTTAAGGTATTGTTAAGGTCAGCAAAGTTTGTCTCAGTGAAAATTGATTTTGATTGCTAACGGCGGCGGGTGGAAAGCAAAACCAACACCTTAAAGGATTGCATACTGCTCTAAACATGATATATAAAAGGATAAAGTTGATCCCTCTGTGACGTTTTAGACTGCCAGACCACATTTCCCTTCTTTTGTTGCAGTGTTTTTCTTAACTGAGCAGGCACTGAAATCAGATAATAAGAAATTTCAATAACAAATGGCTTGCGAAATCGACATAGTTTATTAAGGCAGCATTGTCGTCACCTTTAAAACAAGCTAAACTTTAATTCGCGCGCCATTGTCTGTAAACTACGGATATTCTAGTTGCGTCGCATGGCATAAGTAAGCACCTCAGTTGCCAAGAGAAAAAAGAGCCCTGATAAGGAGCAGCCCTGTCTAAAACCTCTGTGAAGTAGGAAGAGAAATAGGAAGCGTAGCCATTATTCATGACGCAGCTGAAAATATTGGTTATGGAACCATTTTTGGAACGCTGAACCGAAATTCATCGTTTCGAGGCCAGGTTTTGAATAAAAGTTTTCATTCTAAGGAATCAAAAGCTTTTCGTAATCTTTGCAGAGTAGCATGCCAGGAAGATGTTTCTGCTCGTATAATTCAGCTACGTCAGAAATTAACCGGACGTTTTCACCAATGAAACGATCTTTCATACACACCCATTACGATGAATAGGTTTATTTATACATGTATATCATTATACTTCAACCCCCTAAAAGGCTGGTTTCAGCGCCTAAAATAATCCACCGCCTGGGGCTTCGTTGTCAGCCAAATGATCACGAAACACCTGCCTAAACTGAGAATTCCAAGAAAACAAGCAAAAATTTTGTAAAAAAGGTATGATATTCTTAATTTTCTCAGGAATGTAATATTAAGGGTTCTTTTTATCCATTCTCTCTAATATTACCTAGAACTCATATATCTTAGCAATCGGCCTAACATCGTGTTTTTTTGGGTGTGTGATCATTTATTAAAAGCGTTGATTAGCATATCCAAGATTACTTAACCACAAACATTTAATCATATCAACAATTATCATAACAACAAATGCTTAAATGTTTGGGTTTTAAAACCTTTGAATTTTAAATATGATCTATTTTGCTTTTAAGCCAAAAAAAAAAATATAAGCAGATAGTTTGAATTGAAGTCCACGAATAAAAACGAAACGAAAAAATGGAGTTCAATGAGAAGTGTTTCTTTCTGGATTCCCTGAATGAGCCTGGAAGCTTGCTTCTTATAGAAAGCCTGATAACAACCGTGATCAATTTAATATGTTCGCTAATAGCTACAGCAGGCAACGGAATAATCATCATCACTTTCTGGCGGACAAAAACTTTACGGCGATCACCTTCTCATTTGCTTCTGTTGTGCTTGTCGTTTGCGGATTTGATAACAGGAATTATTGTCCAGCCATTTCACGCAGCTTTCAAGATTACTCATCTGCTTAAATATAGCTCTTTGTCGTGTGTTTTTCGAGCCATTATGGAAACTGTGTCTTGGTTCTCTGCAACAGTGTCATGTTCTTTACTTACACTTGTCGTTCAAGAGAGATATTTTGCTCTACACTTTCATCTTCGCTACCAGGCGTTAATCACCACTAAGAGAGTTACAATATTTCTTTTTCTCTATGTGGTGTCCATTGGAGGTTTCAGTATTTCAAGATTCGCACTGGAAAATATCAAGCCTTTTATAATAATAAGCGTCGCTGGTCTGCTTGCAGCTTTTGCCACGTTACTTATTTGTTACTGGAAAATATACCAGCTTGTTCGTCATCATCACCGACAGATAAGAGACCAGCGTACCACAACAGTATCAGCTCAAACTGGTCCGCACTTAAAAAGCCTCAAGAAGTCTGTAATGAATATGGCTTTCGTTGCATTATTGTATATGATTGCATATCTTCCCTTCACGTGCGTGCTGATAGCTTACTTGGTGTGCGGGTTCACAAGAAGTGTCGAAGCTGCTTATGATATTACAAGGACTGTAGCTTTTATGGCCAGTGCTTGGGACCCATTTCTCTACTGTTGGAAAATGTCAGATGTGAAAGAAGCAGTGGTAAACGTTCTCAAGGGACGTACAAATATCACCGCTGTTGAAGAACTGTAGTCGTCAGTTGCTCAAATTATTCGGTTATGCTACCAAAACAAAACCAAGGCTCGTTCTCTGAACTTTATTTTCGTACTCGAAGCTATTCACGCAGAATATTATGTATTACATCATAGTAATATAACAAAAACGGAGTAGTAGAAGGTATAAAATGCGTGTCCAGCCATTGTAATTTAGGGAAGTGTTTCAAATATTTATTAACTAAACTTACCAGCTTTATTTGTTAAGTTTAATTTTGAAGAACGTGACAGATATTTTGACTAAAGCAGTTTTGAGTCAATTTGCAAAATTCAGATATTAATGAAATTTTCTTTGTTTCCGAGCAGAAACTAAAAATTGTGTAGATAATATGTCTTAGGTTTTAGAATTCTATACGAAGAGTTCAGATATAATTAAGAATAGTTTTTAGATATCTCTGCAATGATAAGTGTTTACAGCGGCACTTGACAGCCAAATGAGTGATAAGAGATTGTTTACTATTCTTTTTCAGTAAATTGCCTTTTTTCACTTGTTTGTAAAGAACAAGGCCAGAATCACAAGACGTTCGAAAAACCGGAAATTGCTGCAGATTGTGGAAACTTTCCATTTCGTAAAAAAAAAAAAAAATACAGCAGTGTTCGAATTCGTTATCCGTGATAGAAATGTGTCCTTGCTGGAAATTTTTGATATTTACAAAAAGCTGGGTTTTGTTAGGTGAGAAAAAAAGGCTAATCTTGCTTTTTAAACATAGAAAATTAAATAAAAGTGTTATGTTTTTGCTAACCTATATCATTACCTTCGTTTTTCGACTTCAGTTTATTAATTCCTGTCAAAAAAACCATTTTACATAATTTGTTGAAGGCAGGTGACCAGAAAAGAATAAAAAAGCTGAGACAGTTAAAGACAGACAAAACTGTCCTCTCTCTCTGGATGAAATAAACTCTCTGTTTAGGGGCAAGGGAAAATTCATTTATCGATAAAGGGCAAGTGTAACTGATTTCTGATAAGCCAGTTCGGTTTCTCTCTGAGTCATATACAGATTTAAAAAACCGATGACCCATAGATGAAGAATAAAAATTGCATTCAAAATGCGCGTCATCTTAGGCCAGTTGCAAGGCAGTAACTTTCAGTCCCCTGTAAAGGTTAGCTAGAAGGTATTGTAAAATAGAGAAGGTGGTTTCAAGTCAGTGATGTCATGATCATTAATTCAAAGACTGTATAAACAGCAGTAACCATAGATTTGGTGCGAAAAATAAAAATGCAGATAGCCTTCATTTGTCGGGTGCATACACGGATATTTTCTTCGCTCGAAAAAGGCTTTTTAACATCGGTCAAATGAATGTTGTCTAGCAAGGTTTATTGAGGATCTTCCTAACTTGGCTTAAGAGTTGCCCAAAACAGTCATTTTTTATAGTGTGAAAAATTTAGGACTGCGACGATATTCTCATACGTTGTCCACTTTTATAGTTGAAAAACATTTGATCACGTGATGCGTGCTGACAACGTCGTTTGGAATAAATTATTTGATGGATTATAATGTTTTAATTTTTGTGTTATGTATTGCTGCTGTTATATCAGTCGTCGTGTTAATCCACGAACTCCTCAGACATCTTTTAAAACATAACCATAACAGAGTAGTAGAAGGTATAAAATGCGTGTCCAGTCATAGTAGTTTTAGGGAAATGTTTCAATTATTTATTAACTAAACTTACCATTTTTATTTGTTAAGTTTCATTTTGAAGAACGTGACAGATATTTTGACTATAGCGGTTTAGAGTCAATTTGCAAAATTCAGATGTTAATTAAATTTTTGTTTCCAAGCGAAAACTAAAAATTATACTAGATAATATGTCAAGTTTTAGAATTCTACACAAAGAGTAGATATATATGTAAGGATAGTTTTTAGATATACTTGAAATGTTTGCAGCGGCACTTTACAGCCAAATGAGTGATAAGAGATTGTTCACTTTTCTTTTCAGTGAATTGCTTTTCACTTGTTTGTAAAGAACAAGGCCAGAATCACAAGACGTTCGAAAAACCGAAATTGCTGCAGATTGTGGAAACTTTCCATTTCATAAAAAAAAAATTGCAGCAGTGTTCAAATTCGTTATCCGTGATAGAAATGTGTTCTTGCTGGAAATTTTTGATATTTACAAAAAGCTGGATTTTGTTTGGTGAGAAAAAAGCTAATCTTGCTTTTTAAACACAGAAAGCAAATAAAAGTGTTATGTTGTTGCTAACCTATATCACCTTTGTTCTTCGACTTCAGTTTATTAATTCCTGTCGAAAAACTGTTTTACATAATTTGTTTAAGGCAGGTGGCCAGAAAAAGAATAAAAAAGCTGAGACACTTAAAGACAGACAAAACTGTCCTCTCTCGGGATGAAATGAACACTCTGTTTAAGGGCAAGGGAAAATACATTTATCGATAAAGGAAAAGTGTAAAAATTACTGATAAGCCAGTTCGGCTTTCCTGTGAGTCATATACCGATTTAACAAAAACCGATGACCCATAGATGAAGAAAAAATTAGTTTTCAAAATGTGCGTCATCTTAGGCCAGGCAAGGCAGCAACTTTGAAGTCCCCTGTAAAGGTTAGCTAGAAGGTATTGACGGATAGAGAGGGTGGTTTCAAATCAGTGGTGTCATGATCATTAATTCAAAGACTGTATAAACAGCAGTAACCACAGATTTGCCGCGAAAAATGAAAATGCAGATAGCCTTCATTTGTCGGGTACATACACGTATATTTTCTTCGCTTGAAAAAGGCGGTCTGCTGCATAGGACGGACAACGTGCGAGGACCAGAATAGTGGGAAGTATTTTACTTAACATCGGACGAATGAATATTTTCTAGCAAGGTTTATCGAGGATCTTCCTAACTTGGCTTAAGAGTCGCTCAAAACAGTCATTCTTATAGTACTAAAAATTTAAGACTGCGACGATATTCTCAAACATTGCCCACTTTAGTTGAAAAACATTTGTTAACGTGATGTGTGCTGACAATGTTGTTTGAAATAAAACACTTGATGGATTATAATGTTTTAATTTTTGTGTTATGTTTTGCTGCTGTCAGTCGTCGTGTTAATTCACGAACTCCTCAGGCATCGTTTAAAACATAATCATCATAAAGAATAAATTTATTATGCAACCTTTACTCCTGTAACGCCGTTTTCTGAGCATGAAAAATTTCATGGCTTAGAGGACCTGCTAAAAATTGAGAATTCAAGAAAAAAACACAGAAATTTCGTTGAAAAGTATGATCTTCTTTATTTTCTTGTGAATGTAATTTTCAGGGTTCTTTTTATTCACTCTACCTAATATGTACTTAGACCACATTTTATCTTAGCAGTCGGATAACATCGTGTTATATGTGTATGATAATTTACTAAAAGCTTTAATTGTAACTACACTGGGATTTGCATACTTTATTTATACGTCGACGTTTGTCATAACAAAAGTGTTCATTATACCATTGACATCGCTTTTTAAATTTTTGTCGCTTGCTGCTCTAAAGCCCACAAAATCAGCAGGTAGTTTGAAGTTCAAGAAGAGAAGCGAAGAAAAAAATGGAGTTAAACGAGAAGTGTCTCTTTCTAGATTCTCTAAACAAGCCTGGAAGCTTGCTTGTTATAGAAAGCCTAATAACAACCGTTGTTAATTTAACGTGTTCACTCATAGCTACAGCGGGCAACGGAATAATAATCACTTTTTGGAGGACAAAAACTTTGCGGCGATCTCCTCCTCATTTGCTTCTGTTGTGCTTGTCGTTTGCGGATTTTATAACAGGAATCATTGTCCAGCCATTTTACGGAGCTTTTAAAATCACCTATCTACTCAAACATTACTTTTTGTCGTGTGTTTTTCGAGCCATTATGGAAACTGTGGCTTGGTTCTCTTCAGCACTGTCGTGTTCGTTATTCACATTCATCATTCTAGAGAGATATTTGGCTCTGCAGTTTCATCTTCGCTACCAGGAGACCAGCATACCACAACAGTTTCAGCTCAAACTGATCCGCACTTAAAAAGCCTCAAGAAGTCTGTACTGAATATGGCTTTCGTTGCATCATTGTATATGATTGCATATCTTCCCTTCACGTGTGTCCTGATAACCTACTTATCGTGTGGGTTCACAAGAAATGTTGAAGCTGCTTATGACGTTACAAGGATTGTAGCTTTTATGGCTAGTTCTTGGAACCCATTTCTTTATTGTTGGAAAATGGCAGATTTAAAAGGGGCAGTGATAAAAGTTCTCAGGAAGCGTCCAGATGTCACTACTGTAGAAGAACTGTAGTCACCCGTTGCCCAAATTAATCGATTGTATGCTCCAGAAACTCCCGAAAGAAAAGGCACGTTTTCTCGTGGACTTGCGCAAGATGAAAAGCCCGCTCTCTGGACTGCAACTTAATGGTTTAAAAAGTTCACGTAGAATATTACATCATAGCAGTATAAACGAAACAGGGAAGTCGAAGATATCAAATGCGTACCTGTGCATAATAATTTTAAGGCAATGTTTCAAATATTTATTCAAATTAACTAAACTTACCATTATTTGTCAGAGTCGCAGTCATGATAAGTTTAATTTTGAAAAACGTGGCAGATATTTAGCCTACAGCAGGCAAGTTTTTGTTTCTAAGCGAACACTAAACGTTGTATAAATTTTATGAACCTAGAAATGTTAGGATAGTTTTTAGATATCTTTGCAATGATAAGTGTTTGCAGCAGCACTTCACAGCCGAATGAGTGATAAGAGATTGTTTACTTTTCTTTTCAGTAAATTGCCTTTTTTCAGTTACGTAAGAACAAGGCCAGAATCACAAGACGTTCGAGAAAACGAAATTGCTGCAGATTGCATTTTTGTGGAAACTTTCCATTCCGATGGCAATGTGATCGTGCTGGAAATTATATATTAAAAAAACTGCCGCTGTAAGAAAAGAACTAAACTAATTTTTTTGAACATAGAAAACTGTTAAAAGTGCTATGCTACTGCTAACCTGTATTATTACCTTCGTTGTTTATCAATTCCTGTCAAAAAAATCGTTTTACATAATTTGTTGTGGGCAGGTGGCCAGAAAAAAAAAATCAAGATGAGACACTGAAAAAAAAATCTACAAAACTGCTCTCTCTTTGCACGAAGGGAACATCGTGTTTGGGTGCAAGGGAAGCTGTATTCATCGATAAATGACAAATGTTACAGTTACTGATAAGCCAGTTCGCTGGGTTTGTACGTGAATCATGCACGGATTAACAAAAGCCGGTGACCCGATAAAACGAGTCCGATTAGTTTTCAAAATGTGCGTCATCTGCGGCCGTTTGCTTGGCCGCTACTTTCAGTCTGCTGTAAACGGCCGTCCTGCGCAACTCACTTCAATTCACTTAACGACAATGTAGTATTTCTTTATTAGGACAGCTAGAGGGCATTGACGGATAGCAAGAGAGGTGTCATTAATGCTACTTGTCAGTTTGTGCTTTCATGACTCGAGACAAGAGTTATTCTCTTGCTTGAGAATATCGAAACACTGACGACCTTCTTTTGTCGGGTACATACAAGGAAAAATTTCTTTGCTTAAAATAAGCCGTTTGCTTCATTGGGACAGATAATGTGTAAGCGGAACTAGACCAATATAAGCAGATTTGTGCTGATGTATACGCCGGTTTATCGACTAATTTTTTGCAATGCCAAACACCTTTCAAAGAAATCATGTTTTAATCATCCTATCAAGGAGTACCAGGCTAATTAATAACAACAACTGAAACCTAAGCAATTATCTAAAAAGATGTATCAAAAAAGATAAAGATATTTTTTAGACATTCGTAAAACTGTCAGTGTCTGCAGGGGTATTTCAGTGTGCGATAAGAGATTTTAATTTTCCTTTTAGTTATTTGCTTTTTTAACTTGATTAGAAAGGAGACCAGCATCATAAGACAATCGAAAAAACTAAAATTGCTGCATAACCTAATTAATGCATAACCTCTATTTGTCGAGAAAGACTAATGAAAGGAAACTAACAAAAATGCTATGTATTTGCTAACCAATATCGTTGCCTCTCGTTTTTCGACATCAGTTTATAAATTCGAATCAGATTAAATTTCGTTAGGCATTTAAGAATACAAATGAGCGAGACATCGAAACGTTGTGTTTTCTCGCTTATTTTTAGTTTATAAATTGCGGTCAAAAAACTTAATTTGTTAGTGACAGTGCCCATAAAGAGAATAAACAAGCTGACAGACTGAGAAACTACAAAAGTGCCGTCTTTGATTTTTGTTTTGTTTTTTCTTTTTGTTTTGTTTTTATGAAAGCAAAAGAAATCACCGATAGAGAATAAATTCTATAGTTACTGATTACTCAGTTCGGTTTGGCATACAATGCTTAACAAAAACCTGTGCAAAAGGTATTTTATTTATCCTGGTCGAAGTCTACTGACTAAGGATCTTCCTTAACTAGCTTAGCTCGAATGTTTGCCCAAAACAGTCAGTTCTTATAACGAGGAAGACTTAGGACAAAACTGGGGCGTTTCACCTCTTCATGTGAAGAGTGTGTTGACTAGTGTTGTGTAGTAGAAAACTGTGTCGTGCCGGTTACTGCTTTATAGACCTCTCTTAATCGTGGTACTGTGATGCATGCGGTCTTTCTGGTGACATTAGCCTTGACAGATGACTGTAGGATTAAATTCGAGCGACGGCAATTTCACAGTTAAATTTCACCGCCAGTTAGCGATTGAAGTTTAATAAGGAACTTCTTTGATGAGTTTACATGATGCTCAA
This sequence comes from Siderastrea radians, assembly GCA_964017195.1. Classification (NCBI taxonomy): domain Eukaryota; kingdom Metazoa; phylum Cnidaria; class Anthozoa; order Scleractinia; family Rhizangiidae; genus Siderastrea; species Siderastrea radians. The sequence continues at coordinate 49,023,756 of OZ024890.1, read as the reverse complement.
TATCGGCGTTTTCGAACTTTTATCGTACCAGTTTGTAGTAAAAAATTATTGCGCAAATTGTGTCCCACTGAAGCCTCTTGTGGTGTTCCAAAAACGGTGCGCAAGAGTAGCTATGCACCGATCTAATTGAACTCTGGAATTTTAAAAAAGAAATGTCACAATAACAGATTGCCGGGAGACAATATGATGACTAATAACAACTGCATCCAGTGACGGTTGGCGGTTAAAACAGAAGTCCTGTTCACAAACCTTAAATCTTTTTATTTGGTCGCCAAGCGCCAGGTGAAAACAAATAACGCTTGACTCTGATGATGACTTCCGCTCAGGTTGTCAATGTCAATGTCATCACAAACAGTCCTTCTCAGGACTACACTCACCCGGTCGATCATAATTTACCGACCTATGAGATATTATTATTATTATTGTTATTATTATTATTATTATTATTATTATTATTATTATTGTCAAAAATATGTACATAATTTACAGTAATATTTTAAATAAAAATTTAGCAATAGTTAGCATTAATAACTCCAACATAAATTATAAAAATACATTAAAAGTGAAATTCTAAAATAACTAGTGAAAAACTTCAGCAGTGTTAACATTTGGACGAAAATCTTCTCAAAAGTCATTACCATAGCGAAAAGGTAATCTTGAGCCCCTAACGCTAGCGCTCATGTGGACGGATCTCAAGATTTCGAAGGACAAGCGTGCTCTTAACCAAGTAATTACTATGTCGTACTGTTACCCGTCCTTTCTTGGGAGTTTCTCAGCAAGGTGTTTCAAGAACAATCAGACATTCAGCTCTAATTCCTCCATTTGTAGCAGAAACAAGTCGTCTGAAAGTCCCCATTTCGACATCCAGTACTCGCTGTTGGTATTTCCTCTTCTTCTCATTCTCTTGTTCCTCTCTTGTTCTCTTCTTCTTCTTCTTCTTCTTATTGAAAGTACGCGAACGCCAGAGGGTAAACTGCGATTCTCACTCTACTCGACCCATTAGCTTATGAAAAAGAAAACGGCTGCGAAGAAACACATATTGCCTCTGTTTGACGGATGACGGCAAATATTCTGACCCCTTACTGATCTTACTTTAAAAATAGTAAAAATGACCTAGCTGACCACGAGTTCCCCTGTACCTCGGCGGCTAGAGCGTCCCACTGTTGTACGGAAGGACATGAGTTCGATTCCCGTCGGGATTTAGATTTGTCCCATGGCATTGCTCGTAATATGCTAAGTATTGCATCTTTTTTGGGTGGTACGCTGTTCACATTTCACAGACGTGCTTTTTACAATGTTTAGGCTGTTTGTTTCATAGGACGGACAATGTGCGAGGACCAGAATAATGGGAGGTATTTTGTTGAACATCGGTCGAATAAATATTGTCTAGCAACGTTTATTGAGGATCTTCCTAACTTGGCTTAAGAGTTGCTCAAAACAGTCATTTTTTATAGTGTGAAAAATTTAGGACTGCGATGATATTCTCAGACACTGCCTACTTTAGTTGAAAAACATTTGGTCACGTGATGTGTGCTGACACTGTTGTTTGAAATAAAACATTTGATGGATTATTATGTTTTAATTTTTGTGTTATGTTTTGCTGCTGTCATATTATAATTAATCGTCGTGTTAATTCACGAACTCCTCAGACATCTCTTAAAACATAATCATCATTAAGAATAAATTTATTATGCCACTTTTACTCCTGTAACGCCGTTTTCTGAGCATGAATATTTCATGGCTTAGAGGACCTTCTTAAAATTGAAAATTCAAGAGAAAAACACGGAAGTTTCGTTTAAAAAGTATGATCTTCTTCATTTTCTTGTAAATGTATTTTTCAGGGTTCTTTTTATTCACCCTCTCTTCTACATAGACCTCATTTTATCTTAGCATTCGGATAACATCGTGTTATATGGGTGTATGATAATTTATCAAAAGTTTTAATTGTAACTACACTGGGATTTGCATTCTCAAGGTTACTCATACAGTGACGTTTGTCATAACAAAAGTGATCATTATACCACTGACATCGGTTTTCAAAATTTTGTCGCTTGCTGCTCTAAAGCCCACAAAATCAGCGGATGGTTTGAAATTCAAGAAGAAAAGCGAAGAAAAAATGGAGTTAAACGAGAAGTGTCTCTTTTTAGAATCTCTCAACAAGCCTGGAAGCTTGCTTGTTGTAGAAAGCGTAATAACAACAGTTATTAACTTAACGTTTTCACTCATAGCTGCGGCGAGTAACGGAATAATTATCATCACTTTTTGGAGGACAAAAACTTTACGTTCCCCTCCTCATTTGCTTCTGTTATGCTTGTCGTTTGCGGATTTGATAACAGGAATCATTGTCCAGCCATTTTACGGAGCTTTTAAAATCACCTATCTACTCAAACATTACTCTTTGTCGTGTGTTTTTCGAGTCATTATGGAAACTGTGGCTTGGTTCTCTTCAGCACTGTCGTGTTCGTTATTCACATTCATCATTCTAGAGAGATATTTGGCTCTAAAGTTTCATCTTCGCTACCAGGAGTTAATCACCACTAAAAGAGTTATAACGTTTCTTGTTATTTATGTGGTGTCCATCGGAGGCTTCAGTGTTTCAAGATTAGCAATGGAAAATAGCAGGCCATTTATAGCAATAAGTGTTATTGGTATACTAACAGCTCTCGCCATTTTGCTCATTTGTTATTGCAAAATATACCAGCTTGTTGGGCACCATCACCGACAGATAAGAGACCAGCGTACCACAACAGTTTCAGCTCAAACTGATCCGCACTTAAAAAGCCTCAAGAAGTCTGTACTGAATATGGCTTTCGTTGCATCATTGTATATGATTGCATATCTTCCCTTCACGTGTGTCCTGATAACCTACTTATCGTGCGGGTTCACAAGAAATGTTGAAGCTGCTTATGACATTACAAGGACTGTAGCTTTTATGGCTAGTTCTTGGAACCCATTTCTTTATTGTTGGAAAATGGCAGATTTAAGAGAGGCAGTGGTAAAATTTCTCAGGAAGAGTCAGGGTGTCACTACTGTAGAAGAACTGTAGTCACCCGTTGCCCAAGTTAAGCGATTGTATGCTCCAAAATTAAAACACCCGGAAGAAAATGCAACTGAGTTTTCCCGTGGACTTGTGCAAGACGAAAAGCCCGCTCTCTGGACTGCAACTTAATGGTTTAAAAAGTTCACGTAGAATATTACATCATAGCAGTATAAACGAAACAGGGAAGTCGAATGTATCAAATGCGTACCTGTGCATAATAATTTTAAGGCAATGTTTCAAATATTTATTCAGATTAACTAAACTAACCATTATTTGTCAGAGTCGCAGTCATGATAACTTTAATTTTGAAAAACGTGACAGATATTTAGCCTACAGCAGGCAAGTTTTTGTTTCTAAGCGAACACTAAACGTTGTATAAATTTTATGAACCTAGAAATGTTAGGATAGTTTTTAGATATCTTTGCAATGATAAGTGTTTGCAGCGGCACTTCACAGCCGAATGAGTGATAAGAGATTGTTTACTTTTCTTTTCAGTAAATTGCCTTTTTTCAGTTGCGTAAGAACAAGGCCAGAATCACAAGACGTTCGAGAAAACGAAATTGCTGCAGATTGCATTTTTGTGGAAACTTTCCATTCCGATGGCAATGTGATCGTGCTGGAAATTATATATTAAAAAAGCTGCCTCTGTAAGAAAAGAACTAAACTAATTTTTTGAACATAGAAAACCGTTGAAAGTGCTATGCTACTGCTAACCTGTATTATTACCTTCGTTGTTTATCAATTCCTGTCAAAAACTAGTTTTACATAATTTGTTGTGGGCAGGTGGCCAGAAAAAAAAAAAAACAACAACAACAACAAGATGAGACACTGAAAAAAAAATCTACAAAACTGCCCTCTCTTTGGACGAAGGGAACATCGTGTTTGGGTGCAAGGGAAGCTGTATTCATCGATAAATGACAAATGTTACAGTTACTGATAAGCCAGTTCGCTGGGTTTGTACGTGAATCATGCACGGATTAACAAAAGCCGGTGACCCAATAAAACGATTCCGATTAGTTTTCAAAATGTGCGTCATCTGCGGCCGTTTGCTTGGCCGCTACTTTCAGTCTGCTGTAAACGGCCGTCCTGCGCAACTCACTTCAGTTCACTCAACTTTATAGGGTCAGCTAGAGGGCATCGATGGATATCGAGAGAGGTGTCATTAATGCTACTTGTCAGTTTTTGCTTCCATAATTTCTTGACTATATAAACAACCACAACCAAAGGTTTGGCGCGAGAATATCGAAACACTGACGACCTTCATTTGTTGGGTACATACAAGGAAAAATTTCTTTACTTTATAAAATACAGACAATGTGCAGAGACCTGTATAAGTGCGGGTTTTATGCTGATGTATACGCCCGTTTATAGACTAATGTTTTTAAATTGCAAACACCTTTCAGACTTTGAACAAAGAAATCTTTGTCTTAGTCATCCTATCAAGGAGTACCAGACTCATTAATAACAAGAACTGAAACCACCCTATAATAGAAGGTATTTTTCTATCATGGGTTTAATTTCACGTTTAATTGAGGTTTTCCCTTAACTTGGCTTAAGAGCTGCTCAAAACGGTCAGTTTTATATTAAATCAGTCATAGCAGCATTAAAAAACCCATAGCAGCTGAAAGTGTAAAATGCGTGTCCGGGCATTAATTTTTATTCATATTTATTATTACCTAAACTTACTATTATTTGAAACCTACTATTATTTGCCTGAGAAGCGGTCAATAATGATTTTGTTTTCAAGCGAAAACTAAAAATAGTGTAAATAAAAGTGAATAACGTCTTACCAGGAGATGCGAGTTTAGTTTTTAGAATTATACAACAGTAGTATAAAGAGATATCAAAAAAGATAAAGATATTATTAGGCATTCTTAGAATCGTCAATGTCTGCAGCGGTACTTCAGTGTGCGATAAGGGATTTTAATTTTGTTTAATTTCCTATTCAGTAATTTGCTTTTTTCGCTTGAGTAGAAAGAAGACAAGCATCACAAGACAATGGAAAAACTGAGATTACTGCAGAATGCGTAACCTGTTTATTTGTGGAGAAACACTAATAAAAGGAAACTAATAAAAATGCTATGTTCTTGGTAAGCAATACCATTGCCTCTCGATTTTCGACATCAGTTTATTAAGACGGATTCCGCTCAACGTTCGAGCAATAAGTGCAAAAAATATTTACCAAAAAACTACTCATAGCACGGTAACATTTTAAATGCTATTTGAAACATCTCACTCTAGTTCACTTGCCCAAGTGACCCCACGATGAAATTCTCAAGCATTCTCAAGAAAATTAATTTCAAATCTCGTAAAAGTATGCTAAAAACGGGCGCCATTTTGTTTTGAACTGACATGAAGCGTCTTTTTAATTGAAATATTGATAACTTCAAATCCAGTTTTCTCCCGCGGGGTCAGCTTGGGAGCAAAAGTAACGATAAGTTCTTCTTATCTGTTCTCAAAATGTGACAGTGCTGCAAGTATTTTTTTGGTAACTTAATTTTTGCACTTACTGCTCGAAGGTTGAGCGGAAATCGTCTTAATTGCTGTCAAAAATCTTAATTTGTCATCCAGTGACGATTGGCGTTGAAAACAGAAGTCCTGTTCACAGACCTTAAATCTTTTCATTTGGTCACCAAGAGCCAAGTGAAAACAAATACCGCTTCTTCCGCTCAGGTTGTCGAAACGTCAGTCATGTCTTCTTTAGAGCGGTTTTCAATTGAGTGTCGAAAGTAATTCGTGTTTTGCTTTGGTTTTGCTTTACTTCGCTCTGTGATTGGTTAAAACCTTTCGCGCCACTTTCTCGACCAATCAGGAGTAAAACTCAAACCAATCAGTCGCGACTTGCTCGCGCTCGCACGCGTTTTCCCGCGCTTGACGCCGGTACATGTACTTGCTTCGAGTTCTGATTGGTTCATTGGGTAATTTGTTTTTGTTGTGATTGGCTGCGGTAATTACTTTGGTTTTGGTTTTACGACGCTCATTTGAAAAGCGCTCTAATTGTGATAATTGCCATTAGTGCACTAATCTGGCAATGGCTGGTCAGCGGCTAGCTAAACAAATACAATTGACATTGAATTGAATATACTGTGGACTAGAATAACAAATTACACAAGCAGCTGATAAGAACAGAAAGCTAATAAAATAACACTAATTAAGCACAATACTAGCTTTGAAAAGGGTGACAGATGACGCATGTACCACTGAAAACGGAAGACCATTCCAGACCGGGATCGTCATCACAAACAGTTCTTCTCAGGACTATACTCACCCGGACGATCATAATTTACCGACCTCTGGGATGTTATTATTATTAATCAAATTAGAACCCTTTTTATAAATTTTAATTAAGCCCTTGTTGTGGGTAATGTAAACTTAAACATTATAAGCATTTTTAAAAAAATGCTTTATTCAATAAGTGACTGGAAACCAGGATACTACAGTGCAATACGCTCTCATATTTTTCTCCTTATATGGTAAAATGATGCTATAGTTGAATAATTGCGTAACTTATTTACTTCTGAAATTATGAATATACGAAATTCATATATTTAAACTGCGAGGATCGTCTTTACATTTATTTACTTCTATTAATTCCCCGGGACGTTTAATTAAATTTCTTGACTGCCCAATAGTGGAAGTGATTCAGAGGGACTCGCTTTTTGGAGTAAATATGAAATATTATTACTGTAAAAGCTCTAATAAGTCAGGAATGCTCTCTAATACGCCTTCTTTCGTACAAGTGGTCTGAACTAAAATGAAACTTGCTAATTACAAATAAATTATTTGTTACTAATTATGTCATGACATTAGAGCTTGTAAATTATTTTATGTTTTGACTGATGCCGGGGAGTATTTTACTGCCAGAGGAAGATGCAAACAGTACAGCATGATACAGGTAATTTCTTACATGTAATTTCAGGTGAATCAATTCATTCATCCATTTTAAGTACCAATCAGTCAATCAATCAACCACTCAACTGCTCAGTTGATAAATCAGTAATCAGCCAGTTAAATAATCAATCAGTCAATCAATCAATCAATCAATCAATCAATCAATCAATCAATCAATCTGTAACTACAGTTTCGCCAAATAGCAAATGGTTCAGATATGACTAGTGACTTTATTTGATGCACAGATTATGACTCATTCTGTTACTACCTCAGACCGTGATGGCAGTAGATCTTGTGATTTCAATTTGTTTTTGGTTTGATAATCTGTCAACAATAAGCATATTGATTGTTACTGATTGCCATAATCTGGTACCAAAGAAAATCAAAAGGAATAACCTCTTCCTAAATCATTTTAGAATAGTCTGAAACCTAACAGGTAATGAATTGATAAGACGGGATCACATTGTGGTGAATTAGTCACTCGAAATAGTTTTCCCCATAAAGAGAATTCAATCAAACAGGTCTGACTCTTCATTCCTGGGATAGAGGGGGGGGGGGGTACTCCCAAAAAGTAATGGGTGTGTTCATCAGAAATATTGAAGGAAAGCCCTGAAAGGTACCAAGGTATTGTTTTGTGGGCGTGGCTGCAAGTTACTTTTACTGCTAAGGGGTACTCTAGGATTCATTCCATTCTCACACATCAGCCACTTAGTAGTACTGAGGGGACATAAAGTGTATGTGGTTACAGTCAGACTAATCAATGACATCAAAATACAGCAGAAAAAGACAAAAAATACAAATGTATATAACCTTATTTCAAAACTGCTCTTCAATTTTTTTCATTTGAATTGATAATGTTTGTCTGGGAATATAGCTATGATAGCACATTTCTTAACCAAAGATTTATAATAAACCGCCATATTTCCCTGACATCAGGTTGATGGAATAAAACCCTGTAAGAAAAACAAAGCAGATTTAATTACCTCAATTCCCAAAAGTAAGCCCATGGCTTTTTGGAGGTTTTAAATCTCTTGGTAAAACCAAAATAATATTTACAGGTTAGCCCAACTGAGGAGCTTGCAAGGACTAAGCCATGGCACAAAACAAGCACAAATTGTCACCTGGATGGAATCCCATGTCAAAGATCTTGTTTATAGTCCAGCAAATTCCCAGTAGCCCATGTTTGAAATACCAAAATTCTAACATGACTCCAAGGCTTTACAGATAAACCTCTGTATTTGATTGGGTTTCTCTGTCTTCAATCTCCTCTGGGAATCAAGAGACAAAGGAATCTTGAAACATTTGCAATATTGTCACTAAATGTATTGTTCATTAGCGGTAAAGATCTGTTTTTAAGCTCTAATAGAGCAAGTAAAATATCCATGGAAGAATATTTCCTTTCTACTTGTAGCCCCCCAAAAAGTTTTAAGGGTCAGAACTACGGACTGTCTGCTATTTCACCAGAGCAAGCATGTTACTGCTCAAGGACACTTTGAGACTTTGTATATGAATGCAATGTGCAGGACAGTTGATGTGAACGCGCCAGAGAAAAATTAGAGACTGCTCATTGTCTATGAGAATGGCACCAACTTAGGCCGGAACGACTTCAGATCAACTGCATACTAACGCTTGCTTTTGTTTACATGAAGGTGGTATGAAATGTGAAGCCAGTATAAAATAATTGTCATCTCAGGTTGGTTTGACTGATCACCATTGCTGAACTGATACAAATGACTCACAACGGTCTAAAATCAGACTGGGGAGCCATGTAAACATGAACTGAGTTCAAACGAAACCGGTCTGAGATATTTGTTTTGAGCATGCCAGTTAAAAAGTGGCGTTAAAGCATTCCAAGCTGGTGGATAATAGACACATGTAAAATGGATTCTAAGAGATAGTTGGTCCCATGTAAACACTTCAAGCCAGTCTGACTTTTAGACCGGTCTCATCATGAGCTATAGGAAACGTGGATTTTGAGTTCTCATCGAACGTTGTTTCAAGCAGACAGCGATGAAATATTTCGACGATTCAATAAAACTATCACATTACCGTCAGTTCTGCTGTCCCTTGTCTTTGATTTCTGCTTTATCTTCTGCAAATATCCCTGTTTCTCCCTGACTCCTCGGTGAGTTCGATGTGCTTACTTTTACCGCCTGCCATTTTGAAAAACCACTCATTCCCACTTCTTTTCATTCCCAGTTCTATGCAGCCAACTAGAAAACCTCCGAAAGCCGCCCTAAAAGCCACTGGGGAGGAAGCACTTGGGCCGTTGCTAGGAGATTTGTGCCTTTGGCCAATCGTAGGGCCAAAAAGACAATCGCTATTGTTTTTCAAATTCGCCCTCAGCTGGTAAGAGCAAAAAGCTCTTTCCAGTCCCCCAACAGAACGTAATTTGAATTGTAACTTTTAATCCGTTGCCCGACGTCCTTCCATATATGGAAGTCCGTCGTGCAATGTTCTTACGAGCCTGGAACCATAGCCTGGAAAAGATAGCCTACCCATTGGGATTTAGGGAACAGGGCTGAAAAACGACTGCGCAAGTCAATGTCCTGCGGTAACGATTGTGGGCTCAGGCGCGGGCTCATTCAAAATGGAGGCCTCTTAGCGGGAAAAAAACAGCTCGAGTTTAAAATGAAAAAATAAGGACACCGTTAAAAAGATAATAATTTCGTTTAAATTTTTGAAGAGGAACATTATTTTTCCAAAAATTTAGAGGGTGTACAAATTATACAAAAATTGTTCTCGCACGGAAAAACGACCTTTCGCGTGACATAGTCGGAAAGTTGCGAGCCGGCTGGATTATAGGGTACTGTTTACGGTATTGTTTTGGCTTTTTCTGACCACTTTTTCATCTGTTTTCGCAAACTATTGGTTTGCTGGGAAAACCAGAAATGCCTAAGAGTCCTGTTTTGGGTGTATTAGGCCCTCAGGCGCACTGTGCCTCCGGAGACTTAGCTTGTCTAAAACATCGCCGATCGATCGAGCGTCAGGACAGTCGCTGGTTGAGTCCTTTGCTGAAAGACAATCAAAACAATTTCAGACATTCCTGTAATTTCCAGTCCGCCTTTTTAAGATTTTGAACAGCCACGGAAAAGGAAAAGAGAATCATCATTTCACTGGAGTTGACAGCATTTTAAGCCCTGTACAGACACCAGACAACCGCTCCAGAAAAGAATATTACATCGAAAAGCAATGAAGCAGTTTACTGATAAAACAGCCCTGGACTCTTGAAGGACCTCCTTGCTTATATTACGGGTAGTCAAAACTTTTCCAGCAAAAGAAAAGAGCAACCAGGACAGTCATTTACCTCTGTTTCACAAAATTGAGCACTATTTTAGGTGTCATATTTTGATTTAATTTAACTGGAAGATGGGTTTTTAATTCAGGTAAAGTTCATGGGTGATGGAACACTGGAAACAAATTTTCTAATCTTCTTGACAGACTACATTACAAGGACTGCGTTACAAAAGGAAAGTGGACTCTATGCAGCTAGTTGTGCCATATCCTTGAGGGGGTTGTCCATAGGTCAGATGTTAGGACACAGCACCACACTCAGGACAATAGTTCACCCTTTGGTGACTTCCTTCAAAATAATTACTTTTGGGATGTTTTCATTACTTGATGGTAGTCCTTTGCTTTTCATGCCATTGATTTTGCCATCCAATGAGTCACTTTACAGCTAAATAAATGAACATCAAGAATATGTTGGTTCATTTTCAATTGCTTTTATTAACTAATTTTAAATGGTAATTAAAGTGCCATGCAACACACACTCTTATGGCATAAATTACCAGCAAATGTCTTTCTTTACAGGAAACTGAAAACTGTTAAAAGAAAAGTTGTAGTTTATAATATATTGCAGATCATCTCTAAAAAAATGAATGAAATATTCTGAAAACTGACATAATTATGGCAATAAAGTCCCTGACTTGACCCTTCAAGTGCACAATATTTGTTTGAAAAAAAAAACTGGATTATTGCAAAGCTGATCTCAGGATGTATGGGCCTGTCAAACCCAAGATACAAATAAAAACTATTCACAAGTGGGAAATGCACGGATTTTTATTTAAAAGAAGCATCCACCACCAGTCATGTGAGCCCTAAATCCAGCACATGGAAAAAACAGGGTGATGTACTCAGAACCAGTGGTATAACACTACCTCTGGGATTTCAAGGAAGTCCTACCCTTATATCAAACACCTATACAACATGGAAATGTCCAGAAATCAGTCACAGTGAGGAAAATGTTTGCTGTGTATGGATCATCTTGAGTTTTAGCTTTAGGTGTGGTGGGCAGTGCAGCTGGTGGGGCTGTGGGAGAATCACTGCGACAACACCTTCCACTGTCCCCATTTCACTCTTGATGGCCTCTGTTGACTTAGTCCTAAGTTCTTCTTATACTTCCCCTTCTGCAGGGCCTGCTGGTTATTTCTCACAAATAAAAAAAACCAAGATCCTGTATCATATCATGATCCTCATGTTTGCTAGAACCACTCCCCAGCACTAAAGCATTTTCCTTGGAATATGGGTCACTGAAAAATAAACATTTACCATAAGCTTTCACGAGTTTTGTAAAACTATAGGGAAAAACTATAGGGCAATGTAGTAGCAGAAAAAACTACACAAGATAAACATTTTTGTGCACAAGCCCAATCATGATCAGAAATAAAATAATTAGGTAAAGGAATTACCAACAATAAATTATGTTCCAATTTATATGATCAAAGGTCATAATCAAGAAATGGTAAAATTACTGATTCTGTTACAGTTGATATAAATAATCTTATCTGGCAGTCAGCTGCCATTTTCCTTCCACATATAATTGTTATGGGTATGTGACACTACATGTTTGACAACAGTTTTAGAAGAGAGAACGACAATCTCCGCTCATCTGGCCAACGCTTAGCTGCATGAATTTGTAACTGAATACTGTCGCTACCCCGTACACACTGTCCGAGTCTATTGTCTCACACGAGAGGCAAACACTTTGTAGACAAAAAAGACAAATAATTCGCTTTATTAATAACCTAGGAAATAATTCTGTTGAGAGGAATGCTTACGAACGCTCCGACAGAATCCTTTATTCACTTGTGGGTTTCATTTCTCGTTTGGGAGCCAAATATCTGTTTCGCAAGTATGATCGCAAAGTTTTGTTTTTGGAAATAGATTGCTAACCTAAACTTATTGGAACTTATTGTCTAAAACAAACCTAACTCTAGGAGTGTTGCACAAAAGTTTGGTAAGGTATAGCTATAAAGTGCAATGCTAAATTTAATCTGAGGACTCACTCACCGTAGTGCTGCAGCCGATGATCTCAAGAATTCGCTGGGTTTCCACGACTTTTAAAACAGCCAACCAGTAGATAGACAAGTTCCCAGTTTGTCTGAAAAAATCTCCACCACAGAAGTACCTTTAAATCGCATCCCAAGTTCCATCTTCTCGAGTGACACGACGCCTAAATCGACCGAGAAATCAAGCTCGCATGGCGCCAAACAAACGGCCGATCGAACGATTTTGACATACTGATCTCGAGCATGCGCAGTCGTTTTTCAGCCCTGTCGATTTAGGGCGGCTTTAGGAGGTTTTCTAGTTGGCTGCGTAGAACTGGGAATGAAAAGAACTGGGAATGAGTGGTTTTTCAAAATGGCGGGCGGTAAAAGTAAGCATCTCGAACTCACCGAAGAATCAGGGAGAAACAGGGATATTTGCAGAAGATAAAGTAGAAATCAAAGACAAGGGAAAGCAGAACTGACGGTAAGGTGATAGTTTTATTGAATAGTCGACATATTTCATCGCTGTTTGCTTGAAACAACGTTCGTTGAGAACTCAAAATCCATGTTTCCTATAGCTGATGGTCTCATGTAAACAAAACCGCATACTGGTCTGAGTTTGCACTGCTTTCATGAAACCAGGGCCTCACTGCTCCTTGGCCTCCGAGCATGTTGTTCAACACCCTTGAGAGCTGCTCAACTTTAGTCATTAACGGGGTGTTTACATGACACTAGTATGACATTCATTCTGGTACAAGGTCATTACGGTTCCCTCTCGTTTCTATGTACCTGTTTACGTGATTACATCTGGTGTGTGAGTTCACCCGAGTAGTGGTACCAGATCAAATTCTCATTCTGGTGTGGAAACCCATACAAGACAACCAGTATTGTGGAAACATAGTACAACTGCCAGAATAAACCTCACATCACAAATGAAAAATGGATTTTATAACTTGTAAGTGTAAGTGTAAGTGTCGGTGGGTCAATTTTATCCTTGGTTCGATTTTTATTTTCCTTTGTGAATATAAATAGGATTGCCAAATTTCCTTTTGCCAAAAACGCTGATTTAGTCACTCAGTCTTTTATGTCTTCACATGACAACGTGAAAAAACAGATCATGGTCAAATTCCACATTACAGATATTTGTGCTTGTTCTCACACACTTAAAGGCAGATGGATTGAACATCTGGTATATTTGAGAATCAAACACAGCTGTTTGAATATTTTTGGTTTAATTGTGTTCAACTACTGAAACCAAATTAACCAGCAGATCAAGGCTTATATTTCATTTCAATTTACTGAACAGTTAGATACGTAAGCTGGGATAATTATGTGACTGGTATCTTCCACGTACCTTCACTGTAAGACAAAGCTGCATCACCGATCACTGCTGACATATATACATGGAGGCCTGGAACCGATGAAAAAGGATCAGTGAATTAACAACAAATTCATGGTTAAGAATTGGCAGTTGCCCAAATGTCAGTGGCGATTTAAGACTAAAGAGGCCACTAGAAGTTGAGGCCTGATCGCCAGATGGGCGACTACAATTAAAAAATGTTACAATGTAGTTACTGTGCAATACAAAATAAAATCAAATGTACTTTCATTGGGGTACCTTTATTTTCTTTCCCTTCCTCAACTCTAAGTTCATTAACTGTATTAAATTTTTAGTTCTCGGAGAAATTCAAAGCGATTAAGGAGTATTTAGATCAACTCACGATATATCAAGACACCATCTTGTTTTTGTTGACATATGACTCCTGACTTACACACAGTTCTACTGGCAAAATCCCTCGATAAAAAACTTACTCCCCACCTGGGTTGGGAGGGATTTATTCAAGTAAATATGATTTTTAGACTAGATGAAATTGAATGCCACTTTATTTTGGCCTGGGCCTCTAAGAATTCGAGGATACTAACCGAACAGTAACCAATCACTGGAGTTAATTCTTAACCCTGCAAATTACGGAATGATTTAATTATAACTTATCAGTAAAAGTAGAGAATGAGATATCTACAAAATTAAATCCACCTTCTTTCAACTTTATTATCTTAAGTGTATTTTCCCAAAAGTCATCAAAACATAAGCTGAAATAAAAGTTATAAGACTTACCTTATTAGAACTTTTAATTTGCTGTTTGTCATCAAAACATGCCAAAACTATAACTCAAAGTTTTGTTTAAAAGTCAAGACTCTGTAGAGCTTTTGAACATTACTTGATATAACAAACATTCGTAACACGTCAGACATATAGAAACATTTTGCAAGCAGTCAAGAAAAGCCCAGCTAATCAATAATCGAGTTGGAAATGTTTACAACACTGTTAATAATGCTACACAAATAAATTTAAGCTTATATGCCAAATTCAGCATTTGGGGAATAGCCAGAATTTCTTGCTTTAAGCAGTGTGTTGCCAGTAGAGGATTAATCTGATCCACGGTTTCAAACAACTCCTTTATTAAAAACCATCGCATGGAGTGTAGCGTTCAAAATCTAAATTACAGGGAATTGTTAGTATGTGAAAAGCGAATGTTAGTTTAAACCAAAGAAATATATTTACCCAGTGGCGTTTCATAGTTCCTCTGACTTGCAAGTCGTAAAGCTGTTAATTACATTTGTTATGTCATCGCATTATACTAATGTTCGAATGTTGCGTCCTTAATTACTGTAATTATCTTGCGCTTAATGAATTTCATATTTAACAATACACTCCCCTGTCTGTAATGAGGTTTAGTAAGTACATTTAAGTAAATTGAGAGTTCACTCATTGTTCATCAATGGGTAGAAGTAATATCAGTCGTTGTACAGGTCTTTGTACAGTAATATAGCCTTTGCCTTTATATTTCGTAGTAGGTTCATCTGCATTGAGGTTTTTATATTGTACGTCGACTTTGCGTACTTTTCCATCCGTTCCTGGATGTGTATTTGAGACTTTACCGAGTTTCCATTGTCCTCTGATTAAATTGGAATCTTGGATTAAGACAATATCTCCTGTCTTCATGTTTCTATGGGACGTATGCCATTTCTGTCTTATAAGCAGACTTGGGAAATAGTCTCTCGTCCACTTCTTCCAAAAGGTAGAGATTATTGTTTGAACAAATGCGAACCGTTGTCTGTTACTCGCTTTCTCGCCAAAGGGGCCACTTGGCACTCGTGACGTGGCTCTGCCAAGTAATAGATCATTCGGGCAAAGATAATTACCGTCATCAGGTGACGTAGGGTGTCTCCCTATTGGCCTTTCATTAAGTAGATTGGCGACTTCGTAAAGTACGGTTTGTAATTCTGAGAATGTTAAAATACTATCGCCGATGGAAGCATTAATTGCTCGTTTTACAGATCTAATAAGAGCTTCCGTAATTCCGTTTTGCCAGGGTGCGTCAGCAGATGTGAAGATCCACTCAAATCCTTCAGTTACGCCAAAACATTTTAGATGTTTCCAATCCCATTTCTTTGAAATATTTGAGAGTTCTTTATTCGCTGCAACCAGTTGAGTACCATTATCGGATAATAGCTTAGATGGGTAACCATGTAGCGACACGAATCGTCGAAGTACCATTAAAAATTTGTCTGTACTATAGTCTGCCGCTATATCTAAGTAGACGGCTCTTGTTCCTAAACAATTAAATATCACTCCATACGCCTTAGATGTTGTTCTTTTCTTTACTTCATCTCGAATTCTGTAGGGTCCAAATAGATCGATACCCGTACTGTACCAAGGTGGGGCTGGTTTGAGCCTATCAGTTGGAAGGTTGCCCATAACTTGTTCACTGACCCTTTTATCAAGTTTTCTACAAATGACGCATTTTGACTTGATTGATTTCACAAGTTTCAAGAGTTTTGGAATCCAGTATCTGGTGCGTACTTTGCTGGCTGTAATTAAAACGCCATGATGCCCTATTCTATGTTTATGTTCTATAAATAGACGTGAGAATGGGTGATCATATGGTAGGAGTATCACTTCTCTCTAGCTTGTTTTAGCTCATCTCCATCCATAATTCGCTACGCCCTCTGATTACATATACACCATCTTCACGCATCTTGGGGCATAATCGTTTGTATTTTCCGTTTTGGATATCCTTCCCCATGTTCTGTTGAGCTTCGCGGATCCAGAATAATTCAGCCTTTTCTATATCAAGCGGGATGAGATCGCTTGTCGCGTTTTTTAGTGATGCTTTGGGGTTTCTGTCGTAAATTTTAATTGCAGTCACTCTTAATAGCTTGTTATAATCCGAGTACTTGGTGATGTCAATTCTTCCTGCAAGGGTATCTTCAAATCTTTCGATATTTGTAGCCATCGCCGTCTTGACTCGTTCTGGTAGTTGTGGTTCTAAATAATTGCGAGTTATTGGCCACTCGTTTTCTGGTTGTTTTAGGAATTCGGGTCCTTTCTGCCATATGCTTTCGAGCCCGATATCGCTAGGCTTCTTGCCTCTTGTGAGACAATCAGCGATGTTATGTTCGCTCTCTACCCAGTACCAGTCAGTTGGGTTTGTTCCTTCTTGTATTTCTCCTATTCTTGTGGCAGCGAATGTGTTAAATCCGTAGGAATTCTTTTGTATCATAGCATGTACGATTTGTGAGTCAACTATGTGATAAGTTCTTTGAAATCGGTACCTACATTCTTTCTCTATGAAGGTCTTGAGGCGTTTGTTCAATACTGCTCCACATAGTTCGATACGATCTATAGATAATTTTTTGATTGGTGCCAGGCGATTCTTAGATAAAATCAGGTTACTTTCAAATTGACCATTTTGTAGTTCCCATCGTACATATGCGCATGCAGCATATGCGTCTTGAGATGCATCACTAAAAACTATGAGAATAGGTTCCCCAATTGCATCTGATGGCTTCATACATCTCATGAATCGTATTTGATCCATATCTTGTAAATCTTTAAAGAAAGTGACCCAGTTCTCTCTATTCTCTTCAGGAATGGGATCATCCCAGTCTAGTTTCTGATCACTCCCCCACAGGTGCCGCATTAGAATTTTCGCTCTCACAGTGAACGGACCGGCCAGTCCAAGAGGATCGTATACACTATTGATCTGTGAGAGAATCATCCTCTTTGTGAGTTGTTGAGGAGGGATTTCAGTGGCTGTGTTGTTTGTTTGTAAAGCAGTTGTCTTTCGTTTCGATGAGAATTTTATCTTGACTTCAAAATATAGCTGATCTTCGCACGGACTCCATTTGATCCCAAGTATTTTTTCTGTTGACGTATGTGGCTTCTGTACCATTATTGTTTTTTCTTGCTTGCTTATATCTCCCGAGAATATCCACTCTTTGACGTGAAATCCTCCTTTGATGATAGCTTTCTCTATGTCTTGGCTGAGCTCATGGGCTATTGTAATGTTATCTTTACTTTCGATTATATCGTCCATGTAAGTGTTGTTTTGGATTATGTCTGCTGCTTCTGGATATTCATTACGTATCATCTCTGCCGTTTTTCTCAGTGCTATAGTGGCGATCGTGCCGGACGGTTTATCTCCAAATGAGACTCGTTGTATTATATATGTGTCTGGTTCTCTCGTGCCATCCATGTTACGCCATAGAAATCGGTGAGTATGTTGGTCTAATTCCGACGTTTTCACGGTGTGGTACATCTTCTTAATGTCTCCGATAAAAGCAACTTTGTTTTCGCGGAAACGTATCAGGATTCCTAACAAGTTGTTGAGCAAGTCGGGACCCTTTGCCCAATACTCGTTTAAGACGTGTCCCATATAGTTCGCGCTGCTGTTGAAAACTATACGGACAGGAGTTGATTTAGATTCTGGCTTGAGTACTTCGTGATGAGCAATGTAATGCGTAGGACCTTTGTAGTTTGTCAATTCTTCTTTTGAGAGTTTCCTTGCCACATTTCTTGTCAGCATGTCCTTTATCTGTTCGTCATACACTCTCGCGTGATCTGCGTTTTTTCTCAGTCGTCGCTCGGTAGCAGCTAATTTTGCCATCGCTACTTTTCGGTTGTTAGGAAGATCGTTGGGGTCCTTTATCCAAGGATATTCAACAGTCCATGTGCTGTCGTCACTGTTGAAAGTTAAATTGCGTTCGATTAATTCCAGTTCACGTTCTTCTTTTATGGTATAATCTTTGGCGCCCAAGGAGCATTTTCCACACTTGCACCCCCCACACTTCGGTTTGCACTGTACACCAAGGGCCTCGATATTGTAAAAATCTTCTATGTTGACTTTGCCTACAATCGTGTTGACTCTCGCGTTTCCAAGATTATGAGTCATGTACACTTCTTTAAGTAGTGGATGCGTTCCTCCAACACATCTCCCAAAGCGATTTTTCAGTAGCATGAGGTGACCAACATTCTGCTCTCTTTCAGGGTGATAAGCAGCGTACTCATATCCAATTAATACATCAACTGAACCAATGGGTCGTGCTATTTCATTTTAATGCTTGAGTTGTTACAAACATTTGCTGAAGCAGTAGCCTGCTGAAGTGTATTTTCATTATTTGCGGCTGAAGCAGTAGCTTGCTGAGGTAAATTTTCATTGTTTTCATGTATTGATGGATGGTGTTTTCTTGTGCAGCCATTTACTCCGCAAACTCTTCTCATTCTACAGATACGCTGCCGGTGGCCAGGCTTAAGACAGGACCAGCATGCTCGTTTTTCTTTGAGAAAATTCTTCTTTTCATCAATCGTCTTTGCTTGATAAAGTCGGCAATTAGAGGTCCAGTGCCTACCCTTCTCGTGAATCAGGTATTTTGGTTTGGGTTCTTTGTAGTTTTCCTCCTTTTCTTCTGTCATACTTCCCGCGTAGTGTGCTGGATTGTTAGAAGTTGCTCTGAGTGTAGCACTCTCGTATTCAATAGCACTTCAGTTGACTCTGCAGAAAGTCGAGAAGACTTGGAAATTTGTTTCTTTTATCAACCGGGCTGTCACGTGAGCTTACCAGTTCGGACCATTTTCTTTTAATATCTGCCGGGAGTGCTTTCTCTATTACGCTGACCGAACTTGTTGTTGTGATCTCTGTTTCCAATCCAAGTCTCTTAAGATCTCTATAACCATCCTCTACGAGTGTAACAAAGTCGATAAAGCGTTTGTCTTCTCCTTCTCTGAGTATTCTAAATCGCTTTATTCCATCTATGATAACATCTGCGACTTTGGCTGGGTCTCCATATTTCTCGTCTAAAAGTTGCCACATTTCATCTATGTCATCGTCGACGCTGTTCACCAGTCTCGCTGGCTCCCCCTCAAGACAGGTGCGTAGGATGTATGCTGCGTCACTCTTTTGCGTCTGAGTCATGACTTGCTTCTTGAAGTCCCTTTTAAATTGCGGATACTTGCGCAGTTCTCCGTCAAATTGAGGCATTCGCACCTTTTCCAATTTTAGAAAAGGAGCTGAGGCGGTAGACTCCTGTTTTGTTCCCTTAGCTTCTTCTACATTGGTGTAGCTTACTACTATTTTCTCATTTATTTCATGATAAAATGTTTGGATTGTGGCAATCCAATTCATTTCAGCTTCGGCTGATTCGCTCGATAATAACTGTAACAGTTCTGCGTTTGATTTTTTGCATTCTTGAAATTCGTCTTCTATTTGCGTTTGTAAATCTCTCAATGCAAAATTAGGAATTTCCTTCGATTGCAGCGCGTGCGAAATACTTTTGTACGAAGCTTCGAAAACTGCGCGCGCTGTGTTCCTTCTTGTTCGTGCTTTGTCAGTGTATTCTCGACGCTCCGCGTCCTCGCGTGTTGTTCTTTCTTTTGACAAGATTTGTTCCACATATTTGATTTTACGATTAGTCGCATCATTAAATTTTTCTTGGACTTCTGTCATCCACGCTTCTGCTTCTTCAGACTGTTCATCCGGCAATAGGTCAATACATGTTTCATGCTTACCTTCTAATTCATCATACGCTTCAGCGAGTTTTGCGTAATTTGTTTCAACTGGTTCAATTCCCTGATCGCTCTTGACTTGATGAGGAAGTTCCTCTTTCTTGTAAATCGTCCTTTAGCTGTTGTCCGCTTGGCTTTAGCCTTTTCGATTGCATCTGTGTCCTTAGACATCTTTATTGTAATCCAGTTGTCGCTTTGTAGCAGACCACCATGGATTTTGAATGTGTTGCCAGTAGAGGATTAATCTGATCCACGGTTTCAAACAACTCCTTTATTAACAACCATCGCATGGAGTGTAGTGTTCAAAATCTAAATTACAGGGAATTGTTAGTATGTGAAAAGCGAATGTTAGTTTAAACCAAAGAAATATATTTACCCAGTGGCGTTTCATAGTTCCTCTGACTTGCAAGTCGTAAAGCTGTTAATTACATTTGTTATGTCATCGCATTATACTAATGTTCGAATGTTGCGTCCTTAATTACGGTAATTATCTTGCGCTTAATGAATTTCATATTTAACAATACAAGCAGGAACTGTTTGAAATATTAATTTTAACAGCCACGCTGTAATTAAAGCTTACTGAAAACAAAAAGGAATGCTTTTCCACCCTTTACAGGTGTAACGTGCCCAACAAATAACACGATTGAATGGCAGTCGAGTGTACAAAAACTACATCTCTCGGCTGTTTACAACCCGATTGAACTTTCAATTATTTAAACACTGAACTAACTATGAATATGAAACATCAAGGTAATGATCGATCGGAAAAGCTCTAAAAAGCTGTTTACTGAACACAAATAATAAACTCAACTATTAGCGTACACCGTATTTCCCAACAAAAGTCATGAGTCAGCCTGTTTGACTTGACATAGCCTGTTTGACTTGACAGTTTACCCAAAAGTCTGAGCAATGCAGCGAAAAATCAAATGTTGTCCACTTTCCGAGAAACTATTAACAATTCTTTAGTAGAAATTGCTGGCAAAACACCTTTTCACGCCATTTTACAGCTTTTGCTGCGAGCTGTGCGACCAGGCCTAAAAAGTGCACCAGTTAAGTACCAGTCTCCCTGAACAATCCGTGGCATTAGTGCCCAGTACTCCGCGTGCCTGCAAATTCACATCCCTAAGCTATATGAAAACGAAATTTTCAAAAAAAACTGTTAACGTAGTTGGAAGGAGCATAGTCTGAAACCAAATATGCTGATTCGTTTTTACATTTATATTAAAACCTCACAAAACAGGGAATTATCAAAAGTTTAAGGTTCATTTTTTATTTCGTTTTTATCAAAAAAAAAATAACGGTCGTTTTTGAATAACTTGCAATTTTTTCTGCAATATGACTGGGAGAGATAACGGATATATTGAGGTCAATGCAGTTTTAAAGTGATTTGAAATATTCCGTGCGCTCTGGTCACATGACCGATGACGTCACAACAATAAGGTTATTGTGGACGTTACTTTCATCTGAAGTTCTATTAAACAGCCAAAGTTTGCTTCTCTCTGCCTTAAATTGCCATAGCTACAGACTCCTCACCAGTCCCCTGGGAAGTGCTCCTGTACAGAGCCACCTTAACTTTCAAATGCCAGATGTAAACTTGCAATTTCCAAATTGTCCATTCCAATGACCATCAGGGCACGTTATCTGCTTTTAAATTGGTAGATGCCCGTTCTTGCAGTGAGCTAAAACATCTTTTTGCCATAGTCACGTGACCAATGACGCCATCACCCTAACATTGATATGAGGGGTACGTTTCACACGATTGTAAATAACACATGGTACAGCATCCTCTTCAACCACAAGTTAACTAAGTTACTTAGCATTGAAAATTTTTCAGGTGCAAAGCATGCTGGGAAGGTTCTTATTATAATTGTTTTTAATTAGTTCTTATTAACCGAGCGGGAGGTCTGTATGGGAGAATCTTGACCGAGGTCGCCAGTACAGACCGAACGCAGTGAGGTCTGTACCAGCGACCGAGGTCAAGATTCTTCCATACAGACCGACCTAGCTCGGTTAATAAGATGTTTATTATATGGCCAAACAAGAAATCAAAAGGACAAAAATAAACATTTCTTTTTTTCCCTGCGCGGGCTCAAGCATTTAGCTGGCTTACTTCTGTCACTAGTCTCCAGTCCAAACGGGACAAAAGTCCAGCTTTGTACAAACTTCGTCAATGAACGAAGACAAAATAACCGTTCTTTTTCATATGGGCTCAATGAAAAAGCTTGTGGTTAAGGTGGCTTACTACAGTTTTTCTGAGACACAATTGCGCGCGCTGAGAAACTCTCTCTGACGCCATTTTTTCTTTCGCGCGCGCAATACTTTACGTCATCATCGAGAAAAAGCTGAAAACATCTCTGAGATCTGGCTTGTAGAAATCGCTCGTGGCGTACTATTAGCATTCTTTATCACGAATGGACGAAGTCTTGAAGAAGTTAGTCAGCGCTACCGGTATAAAATATCTGTGAAACCTCGACAAAAACCTCGAGGAGTTGTTGTAAAAATTATTATGTTTATCGCACGCGCCATATTGCGCTATTTCAACGCGCGCTTAAGTTGCACGCATGCTCAGTTTTGCTCACGAAGGAGGTCGCAAAAAACTCGCAAATCGATTTTTTGATCCCACTCTACTCGAAACTGACCGTATAACCCACAGTCAAAAATTCAGAATCAATTCGTAGTAGTAAGTTTCACCTGTAGGCAAAATATTAGCAAAATCTGTAAGAGAGATTTTTAGAAATTCTCAAAAAAGCGAAAATTCGAGATTTTCTTCATTAGCAAAAATTCTGCCTTACAGATTTTCATTTTCTTTTGCATAGTTATTTATTTATAGCCACTTTCCAAATTCTGAAAAATTGAGGTAGGGTCGTACAGCTAGATTTTGAGAAAAAAGCCCTAAAAAAGTCTAGTTTCCAGTCCCCTCCTAGCACTCGGTCTGTTAAAAATGATATTTTCTAAGCTTCTCGTATTTCTTTTCCAGGATAATGAGGGTTAATTTCATTTCTTTTAACAGTTGTAGCAACAAGTGACCCAGAAGAAAACTCCTGTTTGCTTTAAACTAAAGTTTTAAAAAGGTTAACTTTCTCTTCTGAAAACTGTAGTAAGCCACCTTAAACAACAATTTATGGAAAGCGACGAAAGGTGCAACGAATTTTAATCCATCGATCAGCGATCAGTTCTCATTTAGCCTTGCGATCTTCGACTGATCACCACAAAAAACGTTGCTGTTGAATGTGCAGCGTTCGAACTTGTCAATATGCGCTCCGGCAAAAATTGCCTGAGGCTGGATTTGTTGGACTTTGAAGACATTTTGATGTGTTGTAGTGGAAGCACTGACTTGGTTTTCTTCGGACTGAGCGGATGTACCTGGCCCACGATTCAAGACAGGAGACAGTTATCGCTGTCGCTTCAGAGATGCTGAATGTAGCTGTCGAAGGTTTTCAAATTTTTATCACCGCTAAGCTGTGCAACGAATTTTGGCTGAACGTCTGCTTCGAGGAGTCGTCCAACACTGGTCCTCCTGACGGAGTGATTAGAAATCTTCTTCTTGTTTGTGTCATCGAGTTTGGCTTAATGTATACACGGTTCGTACTCGGTGTCATCTTGTTTTGCGAACCGAGATCAAAAATTTGGACAAAAGAAGGACGAGCTCTTTGGCAGGTATGTTTACAATTGCTCTAGACTCTTTCAGTAACTCACAAAATTTCGTCCATGTGTTTAAGTCGCTCTTAGTTTTGTACTGAGTGTTTCTGGATTTCTGTGCTTGCAAAAGCTTCTCAATACCGACTTCATCTTCGCGCGTAGCTTCCTCGGCTGAACTCAAATTGCCAACGTTTGCTCATTCTCTTTACTTGCTAAATTTCCTCGCTGTCTACTGGTTCTTCCATTTAGTATTTCTAACAGGAACAAGCCAATTTGTTCGTACTTTTTTGTTTGTAACTTTTTGAGGGCAAATGTTAGAACGACATCGGTCTAGATGCCGGTCTAGATGGGAAAATCTAGACCGCGGTCAATATCGATTTTAGCCAATCAAATTCTTCTATTTGGTTGCTTCCAGTCCTTTTGAGACACGGCCATATAATAATTATTATTATTACAGGGTTAACTGCGATTCTCACTGTGCTCTCGTACTCAACCCATTAGCTTATGAAAAAGAAAACGGCTGCGAAAAACACATATTACTTCTGTTTGACGGATGACGGCTAGCATTGTAACCGCTTACTGATCTTACTTTTTGACTTGGCGATGAACCTAGTAAAAATCGCCTAGCTCACCACGAGTCTCCCAGTACCTCGGCGGTAACAGAGCGTCCCACTGTTGTACGGAAGGACATGAGTTCGATTCCCGTCGGGATTTAGATTTGTCCCATGGCATTGCTTGTAATATGCTAACTATTACATCTTTCTTAGGTGGTACGCTGTTCACATTTCACAGGCGTGCTTTTACAACTTTTAAATATAAAATGAACTATCTTGCCTGTCTTCAATTAACTTTCACTTTTTTGGAGGAGAAAGGAATAGGCTACGGGCGGTAGAAACAAGTGAATGGTCCTGCTTTGACAGCTGATGGGACTGTTCAGTTCACAGTCACTTGCCAACTTGGAAGGCAGTTTGTTTTTTTCTATTCATCTTTTCGTGGCGTTATTTAATTAAGTTTCCTTTTAGGTCGGTCTTTTTTCATCGTGCCATATTGCAACAATTTTCACAGTTAACTCCAAACAGGAACCAATAATTATAATAATGAAAAACTGGAATAGTTGTGACCTAAGGAAATATGGAAATTTGTACTACGGTTTATCATCTGCCGCTTACCACACGATTAACATTCAACTACAGTATTTTAATGTGTTTAGTTTGCATTCTAGAACAAATAGAAAGCAGAAATGCAATCATCTTGGTCGATTTATGTTTGCAGCTGCTTAACCAAATTAAATGCAAAGCGACTTGCTTTGACAGCCATCTCAAGACCACGTAATAAATAAAGATACGAGAGTACCGGCAGGAGACATACATTAAGGAAAAATCATCTCTGTCATTCCCAATACTTGATCAAAATGACAGCAAATGAGACAGCGACATAAGCGCTTTATTCATGAACCTTTCGCTTTCCAGTGTAAATACAATTATCTACAAGATTACCTAATCATCTTTGAGTGAAAAGTGAGCTAAACGTTCCATACACAGAAACTAACCTTAAATGCGAAACCCGTCTTGATAAGGTGATTTTTCCGGATCAATCAAAGTTTGACTTGAGTTCGACCGAATGCTCACCAAAGAGCAGACCGATTAAAACACTGAAAGCTTCCGCTGGCACCGATGCTGCTTGAGTTTTTAATATTCCACAAAGAATTAATTTCAGTTTAAAGTTCGATAGATTCGGTGAATGTTGTAATATCCCGTTTCACAACTTTTTTTACAGCTTCTCTCAACTCGTGCATTTTCCAGAAATAGATAAAAGGATTCCATGACGAAGGCATAAAAGCCATAGTACGGGTGATATCATAAGCGGCTTCCACATTGATAGTGAAGCCATTACACAAGTAAGCAAACAGAATACATGTGAATGGTAGGTAAGAAATCATGTACAAAACAGCAACGTATGCCATGTTTATCACGGATTTTTTAAAACGCTGAACGTCCATGGTTTGGCTCCCCTCCGAGGGCTTACTCTGGTCTTGAATTTGGCGAAAATGTCGACGAACTTGCTTGTAGATTTTCCAGTAACAGATCAACAACACAAAAAGGCTAGACAACAGTCCAAAAATATTGATATAGAGAAAGATTTCTACACTTTTTGTGGCAAATCTTGACAGACTCAATATCGCTGTTGTGATGATAAGATATGCGAGGTAGACCCTGATCTTTCTTGTTGTGACAACTTCGTGATACCTCAAGTGATAATGCAATGCTAGGTAACGCTCACCGGTGATTGAGGCGAACAATGAACAGGATAGAGCCGCTGAAAACCAAGCAAACGTCTCAAAAATGACCCTCAACACGCACGAGGTAGAAACACGACCGGCAAGGTAGGCTATCTTGTATGCTCCGTAAAACGGCTGGACAATGAGTCCAGTGAGAAAATCCGCAAACGCCAGGCACCAGAGAAACAAATGGGACTGCGACCGTAAATTGTCGGATTTCCAGAAGGTCAAGATGATGATGGCATTGCCCGATGTGGCGATAACAGCGCCGATAAGATTTATCACTGTAGTCACCATACTTTCAATGTAAAGAAGACCTCCAGGAGTGTAGTCGTTTAGAGGATCGAGAAATAAACATTTTGGGTTAACCACGCCAAAGGCACTTTCGTTCCTGGTAATGTTGTCGAAATCTATCTTTTCATCGACCATGGTTTTGTGGACGGTCAACAATAAAAGTGCTTATAGCCAACAGTTCAACAATCTTGCCCTTTGGAATAGAGGTGAAGTGTTTACGGACAGTGGCTGGATGAGGAAAAAGACATCTGGCGTTAGAGCGGAAACTAGATTCTTAAGTCAGTTTGGTCGGGTTCGTTACTCATTTATTCATCGTATT
Source organism: Siderastrea radians (assembly GCA_964017195.1). Classification (NCBI taxonomy): domain Eukaryota; kingdom Metazoa; phylum Cnidaria; class Anthozoa; order Scleractinia; family Rhizangiidae; genus Siderastrea; species Siderastrea radians. The sequence continues at coordinate 48,997,179 of OZ024890.1, read as the reverse complement.
GTCCTCTTTTATGGTTGATTAACATCACTAAAACAGCTGTCATCACCTCAGCAAATATTAACTTGGCGAGACTCATATTCAAAGCCTATCCATCGAGCCGCCAAAACCTGATGCTATTAGGCAAGAGTTAGGTAGTATATCCTACGTTGTTTACTGACAATTAGGTGAACAAAATTTTTCATTTAACAACAACAACAACAACAAACCTAGCGAATAACCTGGCACGGAAGGAACATACATTCATGCTGCCAAAATTACAGCGTTGGAAAGATGAATGTACGCCAGAAATTCAAAACCCAACCAATCATAGCCTTGGGTTTGGCATATATATGCTAAACGATTTTAAGACGGAACCGTGACTCCACAACCGGACAAACGGCTGAATACGAAATTTTGTGACTCAAGCATTAACACCCCTAGAAACCTAAAAGGACCCGCGGCGATTGTTAATTTAGGACGCTTAGAATACCCGGAGGCCATAAATAAGGCTATAGGCAACGCTTTTAATAACAATTTTCCCGCAGAGGATATAATTTTTTTTTTTACAAAGATAAATTCATAGATAGTAATGCGAAGAAACAGCGGAGTGAAAAGAAAATTGAATTCAGGGGTAACTTTATAAATAAGAGTATTTGTGAAATGTATAAGGAAAATGCTTTTGCTATTTTGTACCTGTTGGGCGGTGTTTCTTGTGTAAATTCAACATCAATCCAATAACTGCTCAGGAAACAACTCCCATAATTTTCTATAGGAGATAAATTGCTTCTTATTACATCACCTGTCCTTGAACTCAAAACAACCTCATTCTGTCTTTTTTACTGTTAAGGGAAATAAATATGTTTACACAGCAGGAAAACGCCATCAAGTGATCCGAATATATATAAATTCGATATGTTTTGTGCTGTCATTTCAGAAAAGTCGTCGTCATCGTTTTTTACTGTTAAATTTGAAACTCCAAAAAACGTAGACACTTGCGAGGCGCAAAGCACGGAAAGCGAGCCCAAATTTACATTCGCAGCACTCTCTTGGATGCCGGGTCTCGGACCAACTGACGAAAAAAAACTGTGTCGCATTCTGGCTGTTCTGTTTCAGAAAAAGATGTGCTAATGAGGGAGGGATTTACCGTGGACATAAAGTCTGCTTTAACTTACATGAAACTGCTTTTTACGAAGACGCGGCTCAGTTTAATTGAAACGATGCGACGCTTCGATCCTTCTAACATCATTATCAAGCATAGAATGACATTCTACGTCATTCCCTGCTTGATTATGATGTTGGATCGAAACATCGCGTCGTTTTAATTTTTTCATTGAAATGTTTCAACAAACCTTCAATCATTCGATATCTTAGTTTAATTTTGAATTATAAATCTCTTTAAAAGGAATATAATAGTATCTTCGCGACGTTTACACATAAAAACTCTCTAAACCAAACTCAGTTGAACAAATCATTTGATAGCTGGCACATTAAACAATCGCCTATCATGTAAATTTCCAGTCGTGACTGTAGACGTCATCTATTTCAGTTCGGAACTGCAAAGAAAGACCAGTAATTAACGTTAGAGCAAAGGGATTTCCATGCAAAAAGCGTATTTCGGTAATATTGTTAGCTCCAGAGCAAACAATGGCAGTAAACTAAAGTTCAGTTTTTATTGCAATGAATACACCTAATAGCAAATTAACAAAGCAATATCACTAATAATAAAAAACAGCCAATGATGAAAACATTGTATGGGCCGAAATTTCTAAAAATCCTTCGTATTCAGAATATTTTGACAGCCTTCAATTTCTTTCTTACTATAAATAAAAGTTGGCGATATTCATTTGAAAAACGCGTATCTCATGAGTGAAAACATATATCTATATGGTGTATTTCATTTATTGGCATGTATATTTTTCTGCATCATGAAATAGCCGTTTTTGATTGACTCGGGCAAGACCAAAAAACCTTACACCTACAAAGGAATATCCTTACATTAAAACAAAATCCAAGATAGAAAAAGACAAAAAAATGTCATAGCAATATAAACAACAGCATAATATTGTGATCAGTTCGCTGCACACGCTGTTTTTCTCCTTTTCAATTAATTTTTATATTCAAAGAGCGTATTAATCATATCATCTTCCATGCTATAAAATTATTTTTTATAATTCTAGTAAAACTATAGGGCCCTCTAAATCAGTGTATAAATGTCATTAACTTAAGTCAATGATTGATTTTCTTGGATTGCCTTAATTTCTTTTTCTCTTTGATTTCTAACGCGAACTCATCTGACATCTTGTAGGTTTTTTCGGTCTCCAGTAGTTTCTTCAACTTCTCAGTCTCCAACTGCAGTGATTTGTTTCGAATGGCCTCTCGTCTCAATTTCTCTTTCAAATGATCGACTGAGCCTTCCCTTCTCTGTAGACCATAAATAAAGGCTTGAAAGGCAATAAGTACGGCAACTAAATATGACGAAAGAGCTAGAGATACTGCCAACGCCCCTGCGTTCACAATAACAAATCCAACTGTTTTCCATGGTAGTGATGACTTTTTCTTCTTCTTTGGCCGCTGACGTTTTTCCTCCTCCAGCTCTCTCTTCTTTTGCTCTTCAAGTTGATCTTCGGCGTAATCTGCCAATTCTTGCACGGCATCGCACAAGTCATCAGCCATCTCATCGTCATCTTCCTCGTCATCATTAATCTCTTTCAATGTATTTATCATGCTGTTGTAAAACCGCGCTCTTTCCAGAGCCATTTCTTCTGCTTTTGTTCGTACTGCATCTTCAAGCTGTCCTCTATCCTTTTGCTTAGGAACCTGCTTAGAGATTATATTTTGCATTCCCTCCATCTCTTGCAGCTGCCAAATTAACTTTGCTAATGTGTTACGCTTTTCCTTTCTTTCTTGCTTTTCTTTTTCAATTTCTTTCACCAGCATATCTATAGCAGACTTCTGGGACTTGATCACGTCAAACTGTCTGTCCAAGAGATCGGTCATCTCATCCATTTCTTCGTTTTGATTTTCAAAGTTTTGCCTCTCATCTCTTAACATCTGGGCAACTTTCTTTTTGGAGTACCAAGCATTAGCAGCAAAGGTTAGCAACACACCAAACAGAACATAGGGCACCGCAAAATGATAATCCGAGAGCTGACACAGTAGCACTGACATTGCAACGCAAATAGGAACAGCTGACACTGGAATGTTAATAGCCTTTATACCATGCTCTCGCTTCTCTTCAGAAATTACATTCAGCTTCTCAAGCTCTGTCATCTTGGCTTGTCTCTCCTTCAGGTCGTTTTCCCGCAGCTGCTTCATGTAATCTATTTTTGCCTGTAAAACTTTGTACTCTTCGAATCCCTTCTTTCTTTTTTCTGTCTCAGAAAGTTTCGCTTTTTCGATTTCCTGCTTCATCTTTGCCTCGAACTCTTCCGCGTATCTCTGCTTTTCACAATTAGACACTGCGTCTTTGTTTGCCAAAAGTTCTTCCATTTCCACTCGTTTGACTTCTTTGTCAGCTATTTCTTCTTCCAGTTGTTTTTTAAGTTCATCAATTAAGTTCACGTCTCCTTCTTGACGAACCTTCATTTCCTCTATTTTGTCGAGTAGCTCTTTTTCTCGTTCCTTCCAAGATAGCATCACCTTTGGTTCTTTTCTCTTTAAGGAGTAGGCGATTAGCAACAACGCAAGGGTAGTTGCAACAGATGCAAACAAGGTTCCCGATGCTTTTGACACAAAACCAAACGCCAGGACTCCAATGGCGGCAACAACAAGGAAAAAGACAAAGATTTTTTTCTTGCTGAGCAGTGAATTACTTGACTTGCCTTCCAGATTCTTCTTGAGTAGTAAGTTCGCGTCATAACACGTTTCATTGGCCTGGTCTGCATAGGGATGTTCTAGATTCGATTCTATGTCTCCAGTGGAGGAAGACTGCTCTGTGGTTCCAAGTAAATCGGGCAAAGGCAATTGCTTTTCAAGGTTGACGTCTTGACTCCTCAAAATGGGTTCCTCGGGCATATCTTCTGTTGGCTGACTCCTACTGCTTCTTTCCCCAATTTCTGATATCTCCTTCCCGTATCGGTTTTCAATAGAATTCAGCAACATCTTCAAACGCTTCATTTTCTTCTCTTTCTCGTCGATTTGCAGAGACAGTACACCACGAAGGCTACCTCTTCTCTTCAAGTAATTCTTCTCATTTTCATTAGGAAATCTTGCTCGTTTGTCGTCCTCTTTCAAACTCTGCGCTATCTGTTGTTGTCCAGTGATTTCTTCTTGAAGGGAATCGATTTGCTGTCGAAGATCAGCAACCATCTCTATCGCTGTGTTAATGTCCTCTTTGCTCTTTCGCACCTTTTCAGCATTCTTAGCTGCATCTTCTCTCTCCTTCTCTGCCTTCAGTCCTTGATATACAGATTTCATAACCTGGACTGACACCTCTAAATCCCGTTGCTCTTCATCTTTTTTGGAAATCTTTGCTTTGTATTCTTTATCGAGATCTTGAATCTGTTTTTCCTTTTTCGCTAAGGTAAATCTCAATTTCTGAATTTCGCTGTCATCTCTGTATACTCCAACTGGTTTTGCTTCCTTTTCCTTCTTTTTGAACTCCATAATGATTCGGCTCTTTTCATCCAGTTCACTTCTTAGCTTGTTAGCCTCGTTGTGAGCCTCCTCCACAAGAAACGTCTTCATTTCGACGTCTGTTAGAAGAAGTTGATAGGATGACTGAAGCTTTTTCAGCTGTTTTTCGGCTTTTTGTGCCCTTTCTTGCATTTTCACAAACGATACTCGTTCACTTGTATCTCCTCTATTGCTTAATTGTGTACGAAGGCTACTAAGTTCGCTTAACTTATTGTTGATAATCCTTTTTACGTTATCAATCTCCTCCCTTAATCCTCTGATAGCTTCTTTGGATTCCTTTCCAGTGGAACAGTTTCCATCAGTGACATCTTCTTGTTCTGTCAACCTCTTCTGCAGTTCCTCCTTGAAAACAATATGTCGCTCAGCTTCGTCTAACTGTCTCTTTAAATCCGTTACCTGATCAATGGTCTCTTTAGCAAAAATCTCTTTTTCTTGATAGAGAATCCTAATACTTTCTAGTTCCTTGTCGAGTTGTTCTATCTTGTCTTGTTGCACTCCACATAGGTCTCGTAATTTAATGTTTTCTTCTTGTCGTGCACGATTCTCTCTCATCTGTTCTTCACAATGCTCTGTAGTTGCATAAAGGCGATTGACACCCTCGTTGACCTTATCCTCAAGTGATTTCATAAGTTCATCTTGATCCTGATTTCTCTTCTGTTGTTCAGCCAGCAATACTTCAAAATAATGCCTTCGATTTCTCTCGCTTTCCAAGTCTTCTTGCAGCCTTGCAGATTCTCTGCGGTGGCTTTCGCGTTCATCATCAAACAACCTCAATGTGTTTTCAGTTTCCTTAAGTTGAGCGAGCCTTTCTTCCTTCAGTTTCTTTTCTTCTTCATATTTTTCGTTAATTTCTTCCAAAAGGGTTTCTTTCTCAGCAAGTCGCCTTTTTCGTTCCCTAGCCTTGAGTTTGGTATTCTTTTTAGCATTCCTCCCAGCTAATATTTTACTAAACAGGTCGTCATATAGAGATTTATCTCCTGGAAGATCCTCGATTTCACGGCTTCCCCAATGACGTGTAATGCCGTCGTAATCACGTGACTCCCTTTCTTCATCAGTTGAACTTTGACTATCCTCCATGTCTTTTGCAAGTTCATCAGCCATTTGCTCTAGCCATTTATGTTTTTGTTCCATCGACCTCTGCAAATCGTTTTTCTCAGCTTCTTTCTCAATGACTTTGAATCTTTCCGCTTCCACCGTGGCTTCAAGTTCTTGTGCTCTCTGCACCTGAATGGCTATCTTCTCCTCAATTTCAAATTTCATTTCTTCTGCTAGTTTTCTTTCCACTTCCTTTCTATCAAACTCTTCCTCACGACTTATCCTTAACTGCTCATGCAAATCGAGGTTACTTTTCCTTTCAGATTCCAACTGTGCCCTTACTTCGTCCTTTGCAATTCGTTCGATGTAAAGTTGCCCCTCTAGCTCCGTCAAAACGTTGTCACGTCGTACAGTTTCATTCCTCTCTTGCTGGAGCAATTCATCCAATTTTCGATTTTGTTCTCTCTCAATCTCAATAGTCCGTTTAAGCTCCTCAAATATCTCACTGTCCTGTGCAACTTGTTTTTCCAGTTCTCTGACTTTCTCCTGTAACGTTTGACCTATTGATCTCTCTTGGTCGCACTGCTCCGCAATTTCACGATTTTTCATGGCTTCGGCATCGATTTTACCACGAAGTTCCTCAAAGAGAAGCTCGTCCCTGGCTGTACTTTCTTCTAAATCTTTAATCCTCTTCTCCATTTGTGACTTTGAGAACTTTTCACTTTCCAGGTTTGCTACAAGCGTTTCAACACGGATCTTTTCAGCTGCTAGCTCGTTGATTAGCGAGTTAATCTCTTCGTCCTTCTCTCTGTTGAGTCTCTCAGCTTGCTCGAGCTTCCGCAAAACTTCAAATTGTTTTTCTTCTCCTTTCAGACAGTTTTCTCTCAGACTATCCAGCATGTCTTTATCACTATTTATTATCAATTCTGTCTCGTTGAGCCTCATCTCTAACTCAACGATTCGATTTTGTTCTGATTGCAGTCGTTCGGACAAAATCTTATAGCACTTTCGTTCTGTTTCCAAATCTGATTTGAGTTCTTCCATGATTTTGTCTTTCTGTTTAACATCAGCCTCTTGCTCTCTTAACTTGTCCTCCGTCTCATATCTTGTACTCTTGTCCCTATGTAGCTCCTCCACAAGGCTTTCCTTTGCCTTTCGCTCCTCAACTAGGTTTGCTTTGGTTTTATCAAGCTTGCGTTCGAATTCTGATTTCAAGAGCTGCTCGAAAGATAGCTTTTCTTTTAGCTGCTTGGTTAACTTAACTTCCTCCTCCAGGGCATCTCTCGTGTCACCTAGTCTACTTTGCTCCTCATTTATTTTGTCCTGTAGATGTTTCATAACTTCCTCCCGCTCAACTCCACGCACCTGTTCTTTTGTAAGAGCTTCGCTGAGTCTAAGTGTTCTATCTTCCGCCTCTTCAATAAGCTTGCGCAACTCGTCACTTCGTTCTGTCTCTTGTCTTAGTTTCTCCTTAATTTCTTCGATTATGTTTTCTTTCATAGCGGAGTGGTTCCTTTCAATCTCTAGGCGTTCACTTAATTCAAACACGTGATTCTGTTCTTTTTCTAGGCAGGACTTCAAATCCTCCAGGATATCGCTTTGTTTCTCCATTTCATTCTCCAGCTCCTTAACTCTCCTTTCGTTCTCTGATTTCTCCACTGCGGATAAATTGGCTGTTTTTTGCACCTCTTCATCTGCTTGAATTCTGATTTCTTCCAACTTCTTTTTGCTATCTTGCAGGTTGTCTTCCATTTCTTTGATCACTCGCTCCTGTAAGTCCGAATTCCGCTCCTTTTCTTCGGCCAGCTCTGTTTCGAGCCTACGAATTGTTCCCTCTGCTTCACGAATATCTGCCTTTAATGCTATTGTAGAGTTTTCCGTCCCTTTGAGCTCCTCTTCGAGAAATCGTATTTTTTCGTGCAGCCGTTCCTTCGTCGTCTCCTCTTTTTCCAAACTTACGACTAAATGATCAATTTTGACTTCACTCTTTGCAACAGCTGCTTTCAGTTCATCACGTTCAATCTCCCAAGGTACTCTCCTGACCTTGTCTTCTTCAAGGTTGTCTCTTATCTCGTACAGGATAGACGAGAATTCGATGTTTTTCTTGAAAACTTCATCTAGTTTTTCCTGCAGCTCTTCAATCCTCCGAGCTTCCTCAGAAAATATCGCTTCCAAGAGTTCTTCAAACTTGGACAACTGCTTGCTAAGTTCATGTTCCGGCATGCTTCGTACCAACTTTGTAGGACTTTCTGGTCTGCCATCAGATGTATCACCTTCTTCGTCTGGTGCAAGCTCGCCGCTCAACTCCTGGTACCTCTTTCTTATTTCACCAAGTTCTTGTTTCATGTCTTCTACAAGATTATCGTACTCTGCTGACCGTCCTATCAAATCTTCAATTGTCTTGTCTTGTTTGCCATTCTTCTCTGTCTGTGTCCTTAAATCAGCTCGAATATTTTTACTCGTTTCTTCCACAGCGCTGACACTTGCTTTCAGCTCTCTGATAAAAGAGCTATGGGAGGCGAGTCTCTCGTTGATTCTTTTCACGGAGACATCAGGCAAGGCCATGCGTGGTGAATCGTGCGAACCAGGTGACATGCAATGCAAATGTCGATTTATCTTATCTACTTTTCCCTTGATGTCGTTTACAGTTTTCTGGTACTCTTCCACCCTTCGCTTCAGATCTTTTGTAGCCTCTTTCTTTTCCGTTGATCTTCCCTTCTCAGACGCCAACACCGCTTCAATGGTAGAAGCACGAAGCCTTTCCTTATCCACTTGAACTTCCAGATCTCTGATGAGCTTTTTTCCATCTTCAAATTTCTTTGCCATCTCTTCAGAATGCTGTAGTTGCTGCTTGACCTTCTCTTTCATAGTTTGAAGCTGTGCAGTAAGTTCTTCGTTTCTTGCCAGATCTCTGTTGTTGGCTTCGTTTAATTTGGAGATGAGATGGTCTCGATCTTTAACCTGCCTTTGCTCAGCTCTTAGTCGGCTGCGAAGATCCTCTACCATCTCTTCCAGCCTGATGACCTCATCTTCGATGTATTTACGCTTCCAGTCTTTGTATTCTTCTTTTTTGACGTAAAGTTCTTTTCTTGTCTCATTTGCTTCTTCTGTTCTTCCCCCATCAGAATCGTCGGCATCCTTTATCTCGTCTTTTAGCTTCACCATTTCTTCAAGGCGTTGTATCATCTCTTCGTACATTATATTTTTCTCCTTTTCGCTTTCCAGAATTTCCAAGAGTTCTTGAACTTCCGATTCCCTTTCTTCCAGTTCTCCATCAGGGTCAAACTGTTCGCGTTCTCCAGGTTGTTCCTCATAATATTGCGTGTTTACTGCTTCAAGTCCTTGCTCTAGCTGTTGGATATGTTCGGCCATATTCTCATCGAAGTTGCTCTTTTCTCCTTCAATTCCAAGTACAGATTCTTTGATCCTCATCACGTTACGCATTCTTTCAATTTCGTCTTTCAAATATTTAATGATCTCGGATTTTGTCTGGTTATCCATTTTAGACAAACCAAGCTGACCTTTAAGCTGTGATAATTCCTCCCTCAGCTTCTGTTCCTCAATAGCATACTTTGTGACAAGTTCTTCAATACCAAGTTCTTTTTCGTTGACATTCTCTTTTAGTTCTTCAATAATATTAAGAAGCTGCTCATTTTGCTTTTCTGCCTCCATAATGTTTTCAATGGAGCTTGATTTTATACCTTGGTTATACTGGTTCAAAGCATCGGCGTCTGAAAGCTGCTGTTCAAGTTCATGGATAATGCGTTCACTTTCAATGTTCTTTTTGCGTTCTTCTTCTATTTGCGTTTTTAGCTGTAGTAACTCGTCATCTTTCCCGGCATTTTTTTCTCGCTCTTTTTGCAATTCATTTTCAGCTAGTTCAGCAACTTTTGTTATTTCTTTGTTCTCGGATTCCGTCAGGTAGATCTTCTTTTCCAGCATTTCACATTTTATGGAATATTCATTTTGGACTGACCGCTCTGAGTTGAGGTTTACCAGCGCTTGCTTAAGCCTCTCTTCTTTTTCCTGCAAGCTTCGGTCTTTCTCCTGAAGGATCCCTGATAACAAATCATTATTCTCCTTTATCCAATCCAATTCTTTCTCCACATTTTCTAATTTCTCTCTAGTGTTTTTTAGTTCTGATGTTATTTGTCTTATCTCGGTTTCCTTTTCTTCCAGTGTATGCTCGTTTCTAACCGTTCTGTTTTGTAGCTCCATGATACTTTGCAAATTGTCTTCGTTTCTTTGTCGTTCAGCTCGTAGCTTGTCTTTGAGGTCATCGTAATCATAAACTTGGGAACGTAATTCTTCAATCATTGCCACTTTTTGCTTGATGGTATCAAGCAAGGTGTTGATTTCTTGCTGGAGAAGTTCGATCCTTTTTAAACTAAGCTCGTTCTTTGATTCTTCGTCTTCTACTTTGTTCTTTAGTTTTGAAACCTCCACTTCCATGTCAAAGTTGACCCTCTTTTCTTCGCTGAGAGTTTGCTGTAGCTCTGCCACTCTTCCTCGTAACTCCATCACTCTTTCTCTTTCTTCTGCGATGTCTTCATTCAAAGTCTTGTTTTGGGATTCAAGATCAGCTGCAAGCTTTTCGTTCTCATCTAGCAAATTTCTGATGGTGCCAATCAACTGCCCCTGCTCCTCTTTACCCCTTTCTTCGATCTCGATTCTTCGCAAGAGCTTCTCAATTTCGTCAACCTTTTCACTGTTGCGATCTTTTTCTCCTTTAATCTCGCTTTCTAAGTTTTCTATGTATCCCTGATTTTCTTCCAACTTCTTCTTTAGTGTCTTCACGAGGTAATTAACCCGTTTGAATTCATCTTTGTTTTCTTCCCCAGCATTCTCTCCTTCTTTTGCGTCGTCAAGAATGTCTAATTCCTTTTGTATTTCAAATAGAAGCGCCTCGGCATCGTCTTTTTCTTTCTCTCCCTCGAAAAGCCGCTTTCTCAAGGATTCTACGTCTTCTTGCAACAGCTTATTACGCTCCTGAAGCATTTCAATCTTTTGCTGGTTTAGCTCTTCCCTTGACTCCAAATCTTGAACGTTCCCTTTGATTCTATCAGCTTCCATTTCCATGTCGAAGTTTGCACGTTTTTCTTCATTTAGCTGCTTGTGTAGATAATCAATCTTCTCCCTCAGATCCTCTGCAATTTCATCATGACTCGTTTGGTTTTGAAGAATGGTTTTTTCGGCCTCCAACATTTTATCCTGCAAAAGTGAAATTTCGCCATCCAGTGTCTTGTTTCTTTCCCTGAGAGCTTCGACCTCAGCCTCCATCCTTTGTATTTCGCTTTTCATTGACTGTTCATTAGATTCGCTTTCTTTCTTCACCACTGCAAGCTTTCGACTGTATTCTTTTGCAACCTCTGAAGCTTTCCTCCAAGCATTCAATGACTGAGTAACGTCTTCAACATTTCCTTTGGAGATAAGAGACATCTTCCGCTTCTTTCCTTCTTTAAACTTTTTGCGAAGAGCATCAAACCAATCGTCAACTTCTTGTTTCAAATCCAAGAATTCTTTGCGACCTTTGCCTGTTGAAAGCGTTTCGATGTCCATACCTTGAGCATGCTCAGTAAATCTTGGTGCTTTCCGCTCCTGTGCCCTGATTTCAGATAAAATGGTATCCAGTTTCTCAAGTTTTTCGGTGACGTCTTGGTGTCTGCTGTCAATCAAGTCACAGTATTCTACAAATTCAGCCTTTATTTTCTCTCCTTCATTAAAAGATGCTTCGAGGTCACAAAGTCTTGATAGTATTCCTCGTAGATGCCTTGTTTCGTTGTGGTACCTTTCAGAAACCTCCTCTAAATGTTCTTTCTTTTTCTTCGTTTTATCTGCTATAGTTTCGATCTGTTTAAGCAGATTTTGCGCGAAGTTTTGGGAAGCGTTATCTGAGTTATCGTCAGCCATGGCACTTTAGAGATGATGTCCTACCCTGAAATTCAAGATCAAAAAAAGTAAATATGACTATTTACCACAGTAGTGGTGATTACAAGTGAAATGAAATACGTTTACTCTTGACTTTCTCGGCTTCCTAAACTAAAGGGGTTTTTTTCACATAAACTGAATAATTACTATTTTTGATAATTACGGAAGTTCGACAGTTGTGTAGAGATAGAACTGAGATAGAATCGTTCATCATTGTCCATCTCATTATCATTGTTTGGAGTCATAGTAGTTATCTTTAACGCAGATTTCAGGTACATTGATAACTGTTACTGTACTTGTCTTGTATTTGCTTGATATCACTCATTAAGAGAGGTGTTTTTGCAATTTTTTTGTTCAAGTCGAGAAGACCTGGCTGCTAGCCACGAACCTGTCATTATACGACTCTGCAAAACGAAGTACCTGTATTCCAACGGGTACCAGCTTTTAGACAGATAATAACACAATCTCATGGCGATATATTGTTATTGAATCTTGCTACTCGCAATCACAGCTCGTGTGGAGCACTTTTTACAAAGTAATTATCGCTCAGTGTTTTTGACAAGTTAAGGATCCTTTAAGAACGATATCAATCCTAATCTCGTCTCACTTCGAACGACAAATTTTCTTTACCGTTAAGTTTATATCTGCGTTGACTCGTTACTTTGAACGCCAAGACGTCTGTGAACTCACTGCTGGTTCGATAGCTCGTTTTAATTCCATCCGTAGGCTGTACCATTCAGACGTATCAATCAAAACTGAGAAAATTTAACTTGCATCAAAATCTGATGTACACAAGCCAGACCAACAAAGCTTACAATATAACGTTTTCTACCAACTGATACATGAAATTTGTCAATAAACGTCTACCTGACAGAATGACAATCTAACTTACACAACTTCAGCAACATTGTACATTGATGAGCACATTTCAAGGTAGGAATCCCAAACAAGGTTGAGTTTGCACAGGAATTAAGCCTGTACGCTCCTCAACGCTTCTCCACATTTACTCAACTAATCTGCTGTAACAAAACAACCGAACTAAGAAAAAGCGCACGGGTCCTAAGCTTATTAATTTTTAACGCATCAAAACGAAGCGTTGCCATTTTTGGAGAGGTGGTTATAAATCTAATATCCTGCCTGAATGGAATACTTTCAACACAGCAAATCAGTTTCGATTTAAGCAAACAGGTCAATATACTTGACGTCTCACAATGGCTCGAAAGGTTGTCAAAAAGAATCATAATGCCGTTCCAGGTGGATTCAACTCGGGCATTCTAGTGGAATTTTTCATTTTTCTCCTTTTACAAGGTTTTGACGTTTATTGCAACTATGGCGTCTACTTTGAATCTTCAAAGTCTTTGGCTACCTACGAAGAACTGGCATCTCTACTCGTGTCAAACAACTCGACTGAAAAAGCGGAAGGAAGAAATCTTACTGGACTTCCGTTAGAATTTTGTTCCAGCTCAACATTTAAACCAAAAAAGACGATTGAAGTGATTGAACAGTATGGAACAACAGTAGATATCTACTTGACTTTTACAGTTGTTGCCACAATCATTTTCTCTCTCCACTTTTTGCTGTGGGTTGTCACTATTACATTTTCTCTTATGGAAGCTGACTTTCTTCAAGAGAATTGGGAAATTTTGGTCAAGGGCAAGATTGTGTTTACCTTGGCTGCAAACTTCTTGCAAGACATTCCTTGTTCTACTATAGCAATTGAACTTTATCTTCTCAGAAGAGGCTCTAATGGTCTCATCTGTTGGCAGTGCTCAGTGGACCCCGAGTGCAAATCTGGGGATTACCTTGAAACGCTGTTGGCCCCAAGTTCTGGAGCCTTGACTTTGCTTATCTTAGCAATATGTTTAACAACGCTATGGAAAGCAATTTCGTCCTTTTTTCGATGGAGTCGCGTAGACGAATGCGATGTCTTTATAATTCGTGCAACAACATCCCTGTTTGCAGGATTCCTGTATGCTAGTGTCATTATGACACCAGCAATGACAATACTAAAGTATCGATATTTTACCCTCCCAGGTGTCACCCCTGGATTTCTTGCCGACTTGGTAGATAAGCTGTTCATCATAGGAGCTCTGTTCTGGGCGGTAGGCATTTTAGCTGTATGCTGCTGTCCATTGTTGAGTTTAATTAGACTTGCCCAATAGACTTTTCGTTGTAAACTACAAATAGTTTATGACATGAGGAAAGATCTGATTTCAGGATTAATTACAATTTTAAGCGCTGCATCTATTTTAAATATCTGTCGCAAGACAGGAGCATAATACAAATTTTAAATAATTTATTCGTTTTGGTCGATTTTGCTTACTCTATTCAATTCTTTGATTTTGTCAGAAAAAGTCTTTTGAAAGTTAGTTATCACAGCTTACTTAAGCCCTTTTACTCCGTATTTAAAGTAGTTGTAAACTAAATGCTGCTGTTAACGAGAGTCAGAATAAACGTTTGGAACGCGAACCGTTTTCTGCATTTTGCAATTGCTCAGCCATTACAGCAATGGTACCCCGTAAATATTTATCACAAACCAGTCTTCTCCACGATACACTTCTTAAAAGGCAGCGTCCTAGTTCTCATCCTTTAATTGAAAACAAAATTATTAGAACGGCAGACTCAGTAATAATGACTTACAAATTTTGATTTAGATTTTTGCTAATGGTCAGCGTAGTTCAACAAACATAAACAATTAAGCGATACTTTGATTGTTATCGCTGGTTGAGATACATATTTGACTCTATTACTACACAGTACGTATTTATTTTTCTTGACTTTCCCCATTGGACTAAATGCCAACGCTTATAAGTACACGACAACATTAGCGTAGGTGATAAATAATAAGGAAGCCACAATCTATGGTTTATCCACCTGCCCAAATAGCTTCTCTGGCTTGTGCGTCAGATTAGTCAATGTTCATATTCTTCATAATATAAAGCAGATGGGATTTTTTGTTCGATAAAAAGGAGTAAATAATAAAACGTCAATACGATTTTGCTTTAAATAG